>JAYMTB010001849.1:0-10185 GCA_036897585.1 Francoa sonchifolia | reverse complement strand
GACTGGGTCGATGGTGCTGGGAGGTGAGGCTGAGTTCGTGGTGGCTGGGTTTGTTGATGGCTTGAAGCTTGGTGAGTTTGTGCGATCTGAGTCAAAGTTAGCGTGCCGGGTATTGTTTGGGTAGGTGAGGGCATTGATGAAGATGGTCAGAAAATAAAAAATGGGATTAACATAGGAGACAAAGAAGATGATAATGGATCTGGGTTGGAGGATCTATGAAAGCACATATGGCATAGCTTACTAGAAAATAGACATTTTTAAAATTTTGTCACCGAAATAATTAACGGCAATTAATTAATAAATTTTACCCAAAACTTAAAATTGAGATAAAATATGAATTTGGAAGATAAAATATTACAAAAATTAGATCGAAAACTTTATTATTTAAGTACAAGTTTGAGGGACCTTTTGATTCTTTTATTCTATCTGGTTGGACCCCTCTGCATTCGGAAAAATGTTTGGTAAAGCTTTGGGACAAATTGTGGTTGTTAAAGCTCTATGTGGGTGTGGATTGACAAAAATGTAGGTTGGACAGTGCAATTGTCATGTTTTGATTTCAAAAGTGGTATTAACTTATGTTCAAAACAATCGGTCTGAAATTTACGTTCTAATCTCTTCCCCAGTCGAGGATCAAGCTCTGGAAGATCTACATAGAGTTTCTTCACCTCGGCTTTTTCTATCATGTTTACTGTTGCTAATGGATCTAAGGTGATAGCTCTCTTTTACAGACATAGTTTTCGGGAGATGCAATGCAACACTTGAGACCGAGTTCCCTCTACTTTCTATGTCTGAATTCCTTATTCCACAACTAAGATTTAAAAAAGTAAAGATATTTCCTACAGGGAAAGTCCCGAAAAGAAATTACATCTCTGTAAACCGAGTTGGTGGAAATCCACCTTCAAAATTACATATGCTCACTTTTTGACTAGGGAATTTCTCAAGTTCAGCATGTATATCTGTACCCCCACCTAATTATAAACACTTACTAATTTTTTCGTTTTTCTTTTACCCTTTTGCCCCTTGACAAGGAAAAGAACGGAATTGGAAAGGTTCCTCGAAGAAAAAGCAGAGTCAACAATATGAATGAAAAAGAACCGGAAATACCTCCCATCTTTATATCCTGAGATGAAATTCTTCGGGATATACTTTCCGGTGTCATTTGGGGTTGCCCACCCCAAATCTTATGGGACCCATGAAAAATGAGTCAGGATTGGAACAGTCTCGAATTGCTTGCACTGAACTCCAAATGACAATTTAGACGACAAGTCACAAGGATGGTGAGATGTTGCCCTAATTTGCCAATGTATGAATTTTTTCAAAGGTATTTTCCTGATGATTTCCAAATTCTTCCTTCAAGTGATATTACCATAACAGTGACATCGTCATGGTACTTTCTTCGATCTCCTTGTGGGATGTCCAGTAACTCATGGAAATCCATTCCTGCGGGAAAACAATGTGAAAAAATTAGCAAATCCCAAGAAATGAAACATGATCAGCAAATGATCAACTTAACAGTAAAGTAAAGTCAGAGGGTGGGATAAAGTAAAATCGGGCACAATTTTGCATCTTCAGCAGCGACCAGAGTGAATGTAGGGGTTAAAAATGTAACTTTTTGTTGTTGTAGGAATTGGATAATCCCATCATGGAAATTTACACTTACATAGACAATAGGATTATGAACGACTGATGATAAGTTGATAACTAAAATCCCAACTACCAATATAGAAAGTTATATAAATAGAAAAGAGAAAAGTGATGATGAGTATAAGTTTTGGTACCTTTACACCATTTTGGACTCTCCTTAAAATATGGGTAAACTCAAACAGAACCTTACAAAAAAATTAACGACCTAGATCGTAGCACGTAAACAAACCATGTGAATACCTAAAACATACATTTGAGATGGCTCGATGAAGTGGCATGATATAAGACATTCATGGTTTAATGCTTAGATGTTCTACCATTTGGAATGACCCTCTAATTCTAGAGAAGTACATTTTTTAAAGTTATAACTTATATAACACAGACTAAGAAAAATAGGAATAAAAAGGAAGTGGATATTGGGCCGTAGGTTCTCACATAAAAGTACTACTCAATCTAACAATTACTCAATAACAAGGTTCTTCTGTGTACATGATTTTTATTTTTAAAATTTCTTTTTTTTAAATTCTCTGAATCTCTGAATCACTTGTACAAATCTATAATAAGAAAATATGCACATCATAGTAATGATGACTGTAAATATGAGAAGAAAACAAATATGTTTACCAGCTTTCTTGGCTGCACGGTAGAGAAGTTCCTCTATCAGGTGTTGTGCGGGATCTCCATCTGGAAACTTCATCATGAAATTCTCAACATGAGAAACCACTTCCTGATTGCTCAGATACTGATATAAACCGTCGGAGGAGAGCACTAAAAATTGATCTCTTGGACAGAGTCTATGATGACGAAGAGAAGGGGAGCAGGATATGTATGGAGCAGTACCAATGTACTCATTACGAAACATTTCCAATAATGCATCATTTAATTTGGGCTGCACAAACAACATATTTGAAGTAAGCCACTATAATCCTGAAGAAATTATAACTTCATAGACATAAAAACCTTTATCTAGTCACTAGTAGATATGAACCACCAATTGAACATTATTTGGATGGAATTCAGAGGGAGTACTTAGTACGGGTATACCACCAGTAAAATAGTTAATTCTCAATTTGGTCGTATAAAAGATACATGATTTAATGCATCCAAAATCAAATTGCAACTTATTAATGTTTCCTTGTAATGAATCAGAGACTTGTTGGATTTAAATGTTGTGATTATGTACGGTCAGATGGAGGATATGACACTTCAGGCGTATTATACAAGCATATACCGAATCACGACACATTCTATGACAACACAATGTGTGATTATGAAACTTGCTGTTATCTTAGTGATAGTAAAACATCAGAAAAAATCTTAACATATTGGGCCAGGGATAAAGTATTCTCAATGTTTCTTCTTGGTGAGCAGTTGAATGTATAGTTAAATTGAGTTGTTTTTCCAAGTGAAAATCCCTGAAACAGATAGAATAAATGAAGAAAACTCAAAGAACCTGTTTCAAAAATCCAGCGCCAAATGCTCTCGTAACCTTAAGACGACCTTTCACTCTATCATTGACAATACATTGACTGTCATCTGGGTGTTCATTCTTGATTCTTATGATTTCCTGCATAGATTAGAAGAGCCATTGGCTGTGAATCACAAACATAACCAAGAAAAATTATGGAAAATAATGACAATCATTCTTACTAAAGGACACAGAAAAATTGGAAAATGAAATGACAAGAAAAGAACTTTTAAGTTCATTTCAGTAATGAGAGATTAAGCATATTGATGCGGGAATGTGCACATTCGTATTAGCCAAATAGTCTTATAACAAATGCCAACTATGCTTTATAGTAAAACTTTTAGATATTGATCTTCCATTGATTTCGCTATAAATCTCCAATCCCATCGAAAGGTAACATTAAGCTTTTCATATTGTCCCCAGCCCGCAAATATGATAATGATATTAGATGTATCATATACACAGAAAAATGGACTCCACCTTTTTTCTGGTGATATCAAGTCATTTTGCGCTCACCGTGCTAAGTCACACTAGCTCCAAGGTGATTTAAAATTGGATGGTCAATGTGAGAAACTCTCACACCTTCACCACAAGGTCAACCCCTTGAGTTTTTGTTTATTTATTTTTTTCAAAAAAGGAAGGACTCCACATAGCCGTGCTGCAATCAAAATTTAAGTTTCCGAAAGTCCAGAAACGTTTCTCAATACCATAAAATCCCACATTCATGGTGAAAGACCAAAGAAAGCAAGTAATTCATTCTGTACCTTAAATGACTGAGGTACACAACAAGGGATTGGGTACTAGAATGACAATTCAACTAGCACATGCAAATAGAGAATTGGCTTATAATTACTATGACGTCACCCAGCTTGGAAAGAGGACAGCGAGAAGCTTTCAAGCATCTTCATCATCCCTTCTTCATTGTAAATGACAGAGCAGTTATGTAACATGACAGAGCAGCAAGTGAAGATGAAAACAAGAAAAGGGAAGCTTCCTAGAATCTTCCAGAAAATGTCATGGTCACCCAAAACATTGATAGCTGGGGTCAATGCTCAAGGGAAAAGGGTAAGGCAAATGGAGAATAGTATTAATTACTAAAGTATTTAAACATTATTCTCCTCTTGGGTTTCCTTTTTCCTATGGTTATAGGAGAATTGAGCCCAAGACCTAAGCAACTTTACTCCTTCAGAAGTTGACCAAAGTCCGGAGGGTACAATGGAAATTTATTATCACAAGCAAATGATGCCTTTTTAGAATTGTGAAAATTATTTTCAGTTTTCCTCTACCAGAAAAAAATTAAATCGATATTTTTACCATCTCAAATGTACCACATTTGAGCCCCAGAGGATCTTTTGATATCCTGTAGTTTCAGGTGACATAGGATCTATATGGCATTTTCTAACGACCATAGGCAAGATTGTTTATGGAAAAAAAAGATCCATGATGAATAAACATTAAAGTTAGCTCTATCACTAGCTCAGTTGCAGATTGTACAAGATGGTCAGAGGAAGCATCTTGTATGGTCAAAGATACTTTTCTTCCTCCTGCGAATACTTACTGAGGCAGTAGAAGATACCAGACAAAAATTAACTCAGTAAATGGGTTAGAAAACTGAGTAGAAATGGAAGAACTTGGATGGACTTATACTACTTTTCTGCCTTCTATGTAAATAGCAAACAACTAAATTGATTTTTTTTTGTTCAGAATCTAAAGGGTTGCAAGGCCAAACTACTCTGAGTATTAAAGTAGCTTAAAGGAGCCAAATCAAACTCCAATTAAAAGATTCACAGCTAACACAGTTCCAAAACCCTTGCCTGTTTAGTTAAACTTAGACTAGTACAAATCCGAGGATCTATATATCTGGAATGAATTGAACTCTTCCTTACAGAAATTTACTACCTGTGTACTTGTACAGCTCACTGCAGTTGGTAATGAAACAAAAAAATGCAGCTGCTGAGAAATTTCAAATGAATCATTGACGTGTGACTTCTCTAACAGTCATGTTTGCAAGCCAAAAAAGTAATGACTACAAATCCATGTCTGCGAAAGTCACAGGGACATTCAGCTTCCACAAACTAAGAGTAATACTGTTTATGCAGGCAGTTAATAAAATGAGATGCAATGACACTAATTAACAGAGTTGCCTTCTTATACACAATGAAAATGTCTAGCTAATAGTATACGAACACAGCAACAAAATATAGATTCAAAAGCTTAAATACTTACTTCTTCAATGCTTGTGCTGTGATCAGTTGAGAGCTGCAATGCAGTCGACCTCATTTGTTGAGCAGTAGCCTCATCTGCCAGCTTATTCACCCTTTCACCCTCAGCCGAAAACTCCTCAACAATACCCTCCATGCTTGTGTCTTTATCTCCCTGTCCCTTGGAGCCTGTACTACAACTAACATCTTCTACTTCATACTGTGCAACTATAGCTCGACTATCACCAACATTCATCACATACACATCCTCATCCCTCATTAACACAACTAATAAACATGATCCCATTAAGGCAAGCTCTGGATTGGTATCAAGAACCTTATCAGTCATATCCAAGTAGGCAAGCTCTGTCACTTCCAAAGCCCGTGACAATGCTCTCAAGACCAACTTGTGATCAACTGGACCGACCTTTCTTTTCCTGTCACTACTACAAGATCGCTCCTCCACTCTACTCTCAATCTCAACCTTCTCTTTATCTTCCAAACCAATCTTCCATGGAAATAACTTCCTACTGTGACCCTCCTTGTGCTTTGATAACCCGTGCTTCAATTTCGACAATAATAGCCACCGCCTACTCACTGCAGATCCTGCATTGCTCACTCCAAGTGCATCATCCACAGAGAATGCAAACCGGTCTGACCCTGAAAGATCAAGCCCATCCTCTATGTTATCCTCGGCGAGAAATTCCCAAAGCCGCCGCCTCCTAATTTCTGTTCCATCCGATTGAAATGTCACTTTCTTCACTGATCCTCTATCCAGAGGTGGAAGATTCGTATCAACCTCCCCTGTTAAACCTTCTTCATCATTTCTAACCTCTGCACAAGAGTTCTGAATTGTCGTGTTGGCTTCCTCTACAACTACTACATTGTCTGAAGCTACATTGGATGGGCTAGCTGTTTCTACTAGCTCAACCTCCCAAAACAACCCCTGAAGCTCATGAAACACGGAGCGGTACAGATTCCCCATCAAGAATTCAGGAGCATCAGGGCCATTAAACCCATCATAAATCCCTACAAACAACCACCCTTGCTCCTCCGATACAACCACATGTACCCGATCTTCTCCCGCCTTCCCAAGCGCCCATTGAACATTACTCTCACTCTTCACCGCCACCTCGTCCCCCGCGGCGGCAACCTCCTTCCTATTGACAAAATTCAACACCGGCACAACCCACGGCCGCTTCTTCTCCGAAAAACTCCGGTAAAAAGCCTTTGGAATTCTAGGAACGCCTTTCTTCCTCTTCTTCTTCTTCACATAAACACCACCAAGCGGCGCCGAGAAAGGCACATAACCGCCATCAGATCCCGTATTCGCTTCAAGCGGTCCAGAAAGAGCACCACGCTCGATCGGACCTGATAAGAAGAAACCACCACGCTCCATTGGACCAGACGGTTCACCACCCCTAGGAACCGGCTGAAGAGGCAACGCACAAAACGACGACGTACTCTCGAATCCATTCACTATACTCCCTTTCGCACCAACACCAAACTCAGTGGCATCATCGTAAATATTCTCAAGCTGAACAGTTGTCGGAGTCGCAGTGTTAGCACTAACAGAAGCACCAGAAATGGCCTTGAAACCAGTTTCAGGTAAACTTCGAGCCCTCGCCACAGCCTCGTCAAAACGAAGCGAGTGAGAAGGAGATAGAAACCGATCGGAATGAGACGGCGAAAGAAAACTAGCAGAAGATCGAACGTAGCAGAACGAGTGACCTAGGGTTTCATCCAACGGTTCCGAGGCCGTGAAGATCAAATCCAGCTGCTGGTCGGTTGTCTTGGTGTTATCGTTCGTCCGATTAACCGGTGTGAGACAAGGAAAGAGGCTCGACAATCCACTTCCCATCACATTTGATACAAACCTCTGTTTGGCTGCCGAGAAAATTTCATGAAATAATTTTCCGTCGAAGTTTGAAAGAAAAAAGGAATCAGAGAGTTAACAGAGAGAGAAAGAGTGAGAGTGTTTTATTATAAATTTAAAGTCGAAAATTTTGAAAGACTTCTTGAGAGAGAGAGAGAGAAAAACAATCTGTGACTTTCTCGCTGTAGAAATTATTTTTTATAAACTTATGTTAATTAATTACACTTTACATAATTTATAAAACTTTTATTATTTTTTCTATATATATATTTCTTTTTTGTAATTTTAAATTTTATAGTTTAGTAATGTAAATTCTATTTACTGATTTAACTTATTTTTAAAAATTTAAATTAAATCAAATTTTGAATTCAAATATCCGGTCAATTTATTTTCAAGTATTTATTATAAGATTTTAACTACTGAATACTAATTTAATATGATAATATTGAGGAAATTCAAAATGGATTGATAATTTTAAGCTAAGAAATAAATAATTTTTCCAATAAAAATTGGATTAATATTTAACCAAAGTGAAATTATATATGTGCAAATATATTAAGAGGATTTTTGTAAATCAAGCTAAATAAAGAATATTTTATTTAGTTTATTATTTATATTTTTTGTTGGGTGCAGTTGTTCTTTCTGAGTTGACGGTTACACTTGGCAGTTAAAAAATGCTTTGGTTTTTTCAAATACTGTAATACACGTCATATACCACGTATGCTATGTGGGTCCACCTCAGAGTTTACTTTGGTTTGACATTTTGGTCCTGTACTTTTCATATAATGACGTGAGAGTCCTTAGGGAAAGTGAGGCCCATGGGCCATTCCCGAGCCCAACCGAAAACCCGAATCCGATATGAAATTGACAAATTCACCCTTGAGTTTTGAAAGAAATATTTTTAGATAGTTTTTTTTCTTTTTCTTCTTTTTAGGATTTTATTTTATCAACGAAGTCTATATTTGTTAAAACACATTTATTTTGAGAATAAATATTTTAGTTTTAGTATAAATATTTTTCAACCTTTTTATGTATCTAGATTTATTTTCAATAACTGAAATTTTTTATTATTATTGTCTAACACGTACTCTGATTAATAGTTCTTTTATTCTTGATCATTTTTTTTGTATTAAGATGATGTAATTTTATTTTTATTTTTGAAAGACCGGTTTTTGTAGTGGTTATTATTAAATATATTACAACAAGTAAACCTATAGAAATAAAAATAAAAACATAAAATGCACCAAAAAAGAATAAAATAAAATAAGGAATCTCCATTGAAAAGTTTTTGAAATGAGAGAAGGAAAGGAATATATTGTGAAAAAGGAGCTTCAAGGTTAGAATAGTCTTTTCACAAAAGGGTAATTTGGACAATTCCAATATGATAAATGATGGGCCATGCATCCCATTGAGAAAAGAAAAAAGGTTTGACCAATTGTTGCTCACTGGATCCACATAGAGTGGTGAAGATACACAGTGAGTAGTAATCATATTTCACATTTAGTGCACTTTGAGGATAATTTCAAATGTAATATTTTTATATTTTATACAAATTAATTACATTTTGTATACAAACTAATTACATTTTGTATTCAGTATTTAATTTGATTAACACTCCTTTGTGGGGTCTTTTATTTTATATTTTTACAAATATTTCTCACATGGTTTTCAATTTTTTTCAAATGAATAATTCTGCCATTTTTCATTCGACTCATTTATTTATTTTCTTTATTACCATTCAAACTTCATAAAATAAGTTTAATAGATAAATTTGATTATAATTTGCATTAATTGCTAACAGAATTTAAACATATGCAAAAAGTTAAAAACCCATTTAGAAAATATGTAAAGAATTAATATTATATAAGAATTTTAGTAAAAGTAACTATCAAGCTATAATTGAGCGTGAGTTAAATAGGTTTAAAGTCACCATTATACCCCGAATTTATTCATTTTAATTATATTGAATTTCCAATTAAATAAAACGTTCAAATTAGTATGATATTATTAAATTTTGAACTTAAAATTTATTTACGTTTGTAAAATTATATTAGTAAAATGATTTTAAATTATCTGTTACCCCCACCAAAAAATTTGAGAGCATGAATATTTATTTGATCATTCATTTAATTAAAATGATAAGATGATGAAATCAAATAATCTCCGGGTGCAATAAGTGTCACCTTGTGTTCCAAAATCCAAAAGTAAATCAATCATACATGTCCCTCACGGATCTTGGTGGGGTAACATCCACCGCTGATTTGTAAGACAAAAGAATCCATAAAAAAGCAACGGCTCAGATTCAACATAAATAGAAAACACGGAATTTGTGCACATGTAGATGATTACTTCTTTTAAAAAATAGGTATGCAATGCAAGTAGTAATCTGATTAGTCAAAAAGGTTACCAATTGGTGTTTGACTCTTGCTTTGTCCTAATCCTAATTTTTTATTTTAATTATTGCTAGAATTTTTAAATTATGTATCAAGTGTATGTTCTTGGAAGTTGTTTAGTTAGTAAAAAAAAAAAGGAAAAATCCCACTTTAATATCTTATGACTAATCTAATAGTGACATAATATAATGTTTTTTTATTTTTAAAAGAGTCTTATATATTGAACCAGTTAAATTTTAACACTAATTATTTAACTATTAACTTTTGTAACATCAAAATGACTTAATGTAATGCGTATATTTTGTAAAAATAAAAAGTATAAATTTAAACTATGTCGCTTTAAAAAATTAATAAGAGTTGAATTTTTTATTTTGACTAGAGGCATGTTTTTGTTTTTAATGATTAAAACAATAATATTATACTTTCTTAATAGATTTTGCCACCTCACGTTTTCATTATTTGTATAAAATGAAAATAACTAATTTTTTTTTACTTGAAAATTTTAGGAGTTTATCGTTCAAACAGACCCACCACAACCAAATCCTAATTTTATATAATGTCCTATTTATTTTGATTTAAAACTCCCAAAAATTATATCATTAA
>JAYMTB010001848.1:0-10185 GCA_036897585.1 Francoa sonchifolia | reverse complement strand
CTTTTGGTGTTGAATGCATGAATATTTCCGCATTGTGATTTGGAAAACGTTGTATTGGTTGTTGAATTCACAACAATCTCCTTTGGGTGTTCTTAGGCTGATTCATCATCTTATTCGTGGGTTTCGTGGTTTTTACCATTGCAGTTCACATCATTCCAAGAAAAATTAAAAATGATAAAACCAACATCAACATCACACAACACGGCAAGTTCTTCAACTTTCTTAAAAAGCTCTCTTCGTTATTTCGAAAACGTAACCTGTCTCACCGTCGCATTATCGATCTTCTTGATCTGAATCTTCTCCCTCACCATTCCTTTGTCCTTCCCCAAAACACAGATGCAATTCACAAGGAATTTCTGAGGAGTATTATTTTAGGGGGCAAAAATTATAATTTAAGCATAAATTACTGTTAAATTTGTGATGCACGTACATGAGGGTCTAGTTTTTATAATGATCTTCTTACTAATTGTCATGGTCTAACTTTTAGGTTATCAATTAAAATCTAAGTACCATGTTTCTATAATATATATCCTAACCCGGAATTTATTCATGTCTAATCTAACAAATACATAATATAGGGAAGTTTTAAAAACAAAGTACTAACCTTTCTTTTTCTCTCTATTAACAGGAAAATTACCCATCTCCAAAAAAGGAAAATTTCAATCTGAATACTAATTGGTAAAAATGACAACCTTGTATTTTGATAAAGTAAATATCCATTCATTTTTCTTTTATTATAATTCCCAATACATATTTTTTTTTTTAATTCCACTAATTTAAGATACTAATTAAGTACTCAAAATCAGATTTTTTATTTGGAAATTTTCATTATTTTTTTTTTTCAAACTTTTGAGGTTTTACAAACCTATTCACCACATCATCGTTATTAATTTACATACAACTCATAGCCTTTCACCAAGTCATATATTATTATTTCCTTTATTAGCATTGTTCTTGTGATTGTGCACTGTGGGATTTATAATTCTCATTATTTGGTGCAATAATGGATTATCTCAGCATTTTCATAAATTTATTCACTTACACCATGATGATTGCACACTTCACAAATCATCTGAATCAGTACAAAACTCCCCAACCTCCATTGAGTCCACATCCTTCATAGATCTAAAAAGAAAAAGTAAATACACTCGCCGATCTTGTCAAGAAAGTTCTAGGAAAAAAGACAGTACGAGGTCAGTATATAGTAACCAAGGACCAGTTAACACTGGTAGGCTATACCGAAATAACCTTTTAACACTTTTAGACATTTAACAATTTTATATTTTCTTTATTTTGAAAATATACTACAGCTTTAAAAATTAAACTTAAAAAAATGAGACGTTTGTTATGTATTGTCTAAATTAATAAGGTTGTTCAAGTGAATGTTTTTTTCAATTAAATTTCTAATAATTTATATTGATTTACTAGTAAAATTGATTTACTAGTAAAATTGATTTGTCCAACTTTATTCCCTTCCAAATTGAATTGACTTGTTAAGAATCAAGAATCAGGATCATCTCCCAAATCTGCCGATAAAAATCCTACTTTTATATGAAAAGATGGCGACATAAGAGAGAGAAAATGGCGACACTCTAGCACAACAATATACGCCCGTCATATTCCGGGTGGGCAAGTGAGCAAGAAAAGGGCGCTGTTATGTTCTCATACGCTCGCCATCACTGCGCCATTTTTTCCCCTTGTTTTACTCCACGCCTCCGTAATCTTCCTCTATTTAAAAACCTCCCTCTTGACACCAAACTTTGTAGCTTAAACCGCCTTCTGTGTTTGTTTTTGGCCTTCTTCTTCTTCAATGGGTTCCCACTCTGCTCATGACGAACGTTTACAGTACCCAGCAGCTCGAAGAGATGAATCTGTTGTTGATGATTATCACGGGGTTAAGATCTCTGATCCTTATCGATGGTACAGCCTCGCTGCATTACTCGTTTCTTACTACCTTTTCAACTTTCAACTTCATTACAAACTCGTAGGAATTTTTCTTTTTGTTATGTCAATTCAAACGGTAGTATTGACATGATGATATTATTCTGTCTCATAATTGGTAGGCTCGAAGATCCTGATACCGAAGAAGTGAAAGATTTCGTCCAGAGGCAGGTGAAATTGACTGAATCGGTGCTTGTCGCCTGCGATGCCAGAGAGAAGCTTCGAGAAAAAATTACGAACCTCTTTGATCATCCACGGTATGATCCACCTTTCAGGCGAGGCGATAAGTACTTCTACTTTCATAACACCGGGCTTCAAGCTCAAGACGTCCTTTACGTTCAGGTTTAGTGCGGGTATTTGGATTAATGATTGAGTTTAGTTGGTTTTAGGATTAACAAATTGCTCTTTTTTGTTTGTTTCAGGATAGATTGGATGAAGAACCAGACGTTTTGCTTGATCCAAATGGGCTTAGCAAGGAGGGAACGGTCTCTTTGAGTACATATTCAGTGAGCAAGGATGCCAAGTATTTGGCATACGGGCTCAGTTCCAGTGGCAGCGATTGGGTAACAATCAAAGTAATGCAGGTTGAGGATAAGAAGGTGGAGGCTGATACTCTGTCGTGGGTGAGAGTCTTTCAGTTTGACTCCTTTGATACAAGATTTTTAAATAATAATTACAAATGCCTGTTCAGGTATGATCAAGCTGAAAATGTTTTATTTTTATCAGGTTAAATTTTCAGGTATTTCTTGGACTCATGATAGCAAAGGGTTTTTCTACAGTCGATATCCGGCTCCAAAGTGAGTTACCTTTATATTTCTAGATTCATAGTTGGTGGCCCAAATTAGGATTCTAACATCCTTCCCACTTAAAGTTGACAAATTTGAGACCTGGATAAAACAAATTATTTGAAACAGCTGAACATATTTGAAATTTTACAAATGGATAGTATGTCAAATTTAGCTTTTATATTTAGCAATATTGTTGTAGGGTGAAAGTAAAAAGGTAATCTCATGAATAAATTGTAAATTCAAAAGCCATGTTGTTGATGTTGATCCATTTTACATGGATTTTATCTTTTTTGAAAACCATATTCATGGAGGTACTTCATTCTGCAGAGAAGGAGAAAACATAGACGCTGGGACAGAGACCAACGCCAACCTCTATAACGAGCTCTACTATCATTTCTTGGGCACTGATCAATCTGAAGATATATTATGCTGGAAAGATTCTGAAAATCCTAAGTATTCATTTGGAGCTCAAATTACAGAAGATGGGAAGGTAATATGCTTCTCCTTGATTTTCTTCTTGTACATTTAGGATGGAGATTTTATGGTGTGTTCGCGAGTACCTTCTTTTTGGTCCATTTCAATGTAATACTTCGAGTTGTCATTCCTACAATAAAATGTATACTCAGTATGATTATAAATTATAAAACATGTCAGAAGCTAAATCATAGTCTGACCAAAGTTGTAGGTTTTCTCTAGGAAAAGTAAATGCTGATTTCTTCTGTTTATTGTTATTAATTGGTACTTCTAGCAAAAATGCATGGACTGCAAATATTGGTTAAATTATCATTATATAATTTTTTATTTTGTATTTCTTCTTCGTGGCCCATTAAAAATATTCATGAAGTTTTTGCGTGAAAGATCAGCAGTGGCAAATCAATATCATGCATTAGGTGCTATACTAGACTGGAAATCACATTTCTTTCACTTGCTATCATGCTTGACTTTACTGTATGTTGTGCCCAAAGTTGTATCGAGCAGGATGATACTTTTTTCCCCATGAAAATCATGTTTCATTGACCTTCGTATGTCCTCTGTATTGTGGTGTTTAGATTTCTGTATTCCTTTGATAAAGATTTTGATGCAAGTTCCCAGGCCCCCTAGAGCTGGAAGAACCTTCTTACCTTATCGTACTTAGCTAGAAAGTTGAACAATATTATGATTACCAGTGAGGAAGCCTTTATCTATATATTGTGGTTTAAAGCATTGGTGCTAATGATGAATTTGGAACTCCCATTATAAATAGAGCATTGCCACTTTATTGTGACCTTGTACTTTACGATGTTGGCATTTTATAAATGCCTACTTTGGAAAAGGCTGTGTGCCTTCATAAGATCCTTGTGAACCTCCATTTTAAGTTCATTTTGTGCATATGCTGTGAATATTTAAATTGGTTTCTGTTGAAGATTCAAAATTTAATTATTTGAATTGAATGGACCTTATATTGTGAGTCGTTGTGCAATATATTCTTTTGTATTTTCGTAAGATTGTAGTGTATATTCATTGTTCACAGGTTGTAAATATTTTATGTTTATTTACGAAATTGTATTGAATTGACCATATACTGTATGTCGTTGTGCAGTATGTTCTTTTGTATACTCATGAGAGTTGTGACCCAGTTAACAAATTTTACTACTGTGACTTGTGTGCACTCCCTGAAGGACTAGAAGGTTTTAGAAAGAAAATTGATCTGCTCCCATTTATCAAGTTTATCGATAATTTTGGTGCAGAGTACACCGCCATTGCAAATGATGATAGTCTGTTTACATTTCGAACTAATAAAGATGCTCCCAAGTATAAGTTGGTACGAATAGATCTGAGGGACCCAAATTCCTGGAGTGATGTTCTCCCAGAAGCTGAACAAGATGTGCTTGAATCAGCTTTTTCTGTTAATGATAGCCAAATGATTGTGAGTTACTTGAGCGATGTGAAGTACGTTCTGCAGATAAGGGACTTGCAAATGGGATCCTTGTTGCATCAATTGCCGATTGACATTGGTACTGTTGTTGGTATTTCTGCGCGACGGGAGGACATCATGTTTTTTATCGGGTTTACTAGCTTTCTTACGCCTGGTGTTATATATCAGTGCAACCTAGAAACCAAGAGTCCAAAGATGGAGATTTTTCGCGAAATTGTTGTCCCTGGATTCGATCGTTCAGAGTTTCATGTTGATCAGGTAACATTTAGTACATTGCTCACATGCAGTGGACAAGCTTGTCAGGCACATTTTATTGGTTAATTTAGTGGAACTCATTTGGAATAGGTCCTTGTAAAATCAACTTAATTTCAGAGAATTTATATGGTTCTCTTTCACGGAGGGGTTTTCTTATTACAGGTTTTTGTGCCAAGTAAGGATGATACCAAGATACCGATGTTCATCGTGGCAAAAAAGAATATTGATTTGGATGGATCACACCCATGTTTGTTATATGGATATGGTGGATTTAATATTAGTCTCACTCCATCATTCAGCATCAGTCGTATTGTGCTCACAAGGCATCTAGGTGCTGTTTTCTGCATAGCAAACATTCGTGGTGGTGGAGAGTATGGAGAGGAATGGCATAAAGCTGGTTCTCTTGCAAAAAAACAGAATTGTTTCGATGACTTCATATCTGCAGCTGAATACCTTATATCTGTTGGTTATACCCAACCCAAAAAGTTGTGTATCGAAGGTGGAAGCAATGGTGGGCTGCTTATTGGGGCTTGTATAAATCAGGTGTTGGACAGCTGTTATAATTTTATTATATTTTGATACTGTTAAGTGACAAATGTACTCGGCTCACAAAAATCCAATCTTTTTTTCTGTCAGAGACCTGATCTTTATGGTTGTGCGCTGGCTCATGTTGGCGTTATGGATATGCTCCGATTCCACGAATTTACCATAGGTTGTTGGTCTACAGTCTTAGGGTCCTTTGTGTTAACTTTTCCAGTATTAAATTATAATTCACATATCTTTTTCCAGGCCATGCATGGACTTCTGATTTTGGTTGTTCAGACAAGGAGGAAGAGTTTCATTGGTTAATCAAGTGAGTGAAATTCATTGGAACATTCCATGATCTCTCTCTCTCTCTTTAGAAAAGGATAGTGTCAGATCTAAGATTTGTTTTGATGTTCTATATCAACCATTGCAATGGTATGAATGTAATCCAGACTGCATGCACCCTTTTTATGGGACTGTAAATTGGGAATTAAATTTTAGAGACTGTATATTGCAACTGGTTCGTTCGTCTCTGTTATAAGCATTGGTATCCAAACGGTTGCCTCCTTGTATTAGCTTACCTTTATTGAAGAGTTGCAAGCATATATTTGTGTTGTATCGTTCATTCTTGATTCGATTTTCCAATATGGTAGTGGGATAAAAACTCATAGATTATCTTCGTAGTGGCTGGATTTTAGTTAAGGTTAGCTGACAGAAAGTACTAACAGTTGTATTCTCTCTTCAAATAGCAGTTTACATCTGTATATCCTTCATCTGAATTTTCTTCTCACTGGAAATTTTGAACCTTGTCTGGAAATTGGACTAACTGTTCATTTCTACTCGTTTTTTTCCTTTGTTTCCTTTTTCAGGTACTCTCCACTGCATAATGTTAGGAGACCATGGGAACAGAGTTGTGATCAACCCTACCAGTACCCTTCTACAATGCTACTGACTGCTGACCATGATGATAGGGTTGTTCCATTGCACTCGTTGAAGTTCTTGGCAGTGAGTCTTTTATTATTAACTATGTCAACTTGGTCCTTGTCTAAAATTTGTTTTGATCTCCATAGCATCAGAACTTTATTTTATTATTTGCCGGTTTTGTTAGTAATGCCAGATTTGTGTCCGTCTTGGAGACTTAATGCTGTCCAATATTAGTAATTTACATAAAAGATCATGGGCGGATGTTTCTTTTTTTCATCATACATGACAACATGAGCATTCTTCTTTGTGGGGTTTTATTTGGTCCCATTCTTTCTGAAATTATGTATTATCCATTTTTCAGACCATGCAATATGTTTTATGCACAAGTTTGGAGAAAAGCCCCCAAACCAACCCAATTATTGGTCGAATTGAATGCAAGGCAGGGCATGGGGCTGGGCGTCCCATACAGAAATCGGTAAAAACTTAATTATAATGTTGAGTAGATTGTGGTTATTGTATTGGATTGTTGAGCTCTTGTGGGGTTGCCTCTTGTACTGCAGATTGATGAAGCTGCTGATAGGTACAGCTTCATGGCCAAGATGTTGGATGCGCCTTGGCTTGAGTAGACAATGCCACAGCTATGCTTATGTGCTTCAGCTTCATATTAAGGTTTACTCCTGGAGTTGTTATAACAGTTTTCTCCATATATCACTCTTTAGAGGCCAACAAGTCTTTTTTGAGGATGCACCCGTTTGTTTAATTCAACCAAATGAGGACCAAACTTCTTTTTTGGTGGAAGTGAAATTCATCTACTTATGCAAAAAAAGGTGACAAATCTATTTCGTTATCATTTAACATACGGAGTGGTCCTTATCAATTAATCAGACATTATAAGTCTCAAATATTACTGTATCGATCATGTTGTCATTGTAACGCCAAAAAGAGTGAAGGTATGACTGTTGCAATTTTCATGTTTGACAGCACAAAATAAAATATAGTAATACAATTAATTCGGGCAAATATACTCTGTGAAAACACCACCAACACAAGTCTAAGAAGAACAAAAAAAAAAAAAAAAAAAAAAAAACTATCATGAATAATATTTCAAAACCCTGAAGTGGGAACGATGGGTCAGTTGACTTAGCTCAACAACATGAACTAGTCAATAATGGTGGTGACATGGTCCTAAATAACAACAGACTAGTCAAAGAGCTGGTCGTAAATATACTTTGGGCCGGTACGAAGAGAATGGATCAATAAAAATATTCTCTTAAGGAACTAAATTTTCAAAAAATTTTAAAATACTTTTTCGTTTTCAAATTTATAAAATAAAACTTAGTCCGTGAAACGAAATTCACATCAGATTTCAGTTTATTTTTATTTTGCGAAATTTCGAGAGCTAATAATTTTTAGTGGAATTTCTAATATTTCGACTATATTAAGTGAAATTTTGAAATATTATCTATATAATTTACATCCAAAATTCCTATTATTTGGATGCTAAAACTCAAATAATATTTAAGCATACTAAATTTCTAAATTAATCTAACAAAATTATATCTTAATTACTTGTTATAACAATATTTCTACTTGTTTTTGTTTCTCAAAAAAAATTTGGAAGCTTCCCATTTACTACTTTTCGAAACATTCGGACGAAATGAAATTTTGTTCCTTGGCTCTTAAAGACTCACTATATACATACTGTCAACAGTTCCTTTCGTCATTCTAGTCCATTACAGTGATTATAGTATAGAATCCTATTTCATTTTCTTTTATTAATTACTAAAGAATTTGATTATATAAACAAAAATGAAGTATATAAATAACGTAATATTTACAATAATTTGATGTTATATACAATACAATGTAATAATTAAATCATAGTTAATTTTTTTTAAATATAAAATAAAATTCATCTTAAAATTTAGATGTCAATTAAAATAAGTCAAAACTAATTTTCCTTTATAAGTTTAATGTACTACAGATGTATATACAAGTCAATAAGATTATTTTTATAATAAATCTTAAATTTCTTAGAGCCCAAAATGTATTTTACAAGTTAATAACAAATAAAAATTTTCAAATGCCACCTGTCAATTTTCTCTCTTCGGAGAAGCGTGCTCAGAATATATCATAAACATGTGCTGAAGAAAAACAATAAATTAAGGGTTATTATTTGTACCAATGATATTTCCAGCTAAAGGAACAAACATGAAACAAGTACATGGAAAATCCACCATCTTCACAACATCTATGTAATCCCTAAGAGCAGGCAGGTGAATTTTACCTTTTTACATCTGATAAATTTGTTAAGACCATGACTACTGACGAGTAAAAGAAATTCTAACATCTTGAGGTTTCTTGTACAAGTCAGGGTCTACAATCTTTCGATAGAAACCCCAAGATGGGTTGGATTCAGTAATTGCTCCTTGACCAAATGGATTTTGCTCAACATATTTTTGAACATTCTCAGCCAAAGCTAACCCTTCCAAATACATCCGCAGATCACCTCCAGGCCCTGACATATAAATCACAAGTTTGAAAAAGTAGGTCACCACACGATAAAATTTGCACCTATTGATTGAGATTGATAGGCAAGGATGTAACTAAGGTACAGTACAATATGGTCCACAGGACAAAAGCTGATTGTAAAACAGCAAGACTGAGAAAACTGAGTCAACAATAAGGAAGTCCAACTTATTCATGACTTCATAATATCCAGGGACAATATACTAACTACACGCTGAGAAGTTATCAATACAAACAAAACAACACAGAAAATTGAGAAAAAATTATATAGGAATGAGGAACATGTATAAAACTGCTAGAGATTGAAATATCAGCTAAAACTTTAATGCATAGGAAATTATGGTATAATTAGACATTCTTAGGGTAAATTCCAACCTAAAAATATTAAAATAAAATGTCCCCTACGAACCTTTCACAATCACAAATACCTAACAGAAAATTGTCTAGCTATTTGAAAGGTGTCTCACCTAACGAATTATCTTTAGCTTCTCTGTAGTCGTACGTAGGAGGAAATATCGCAGTGTGAGCCTACAAAATGAAAATTTGACATAGTATAGATTAAGATATAATCAAAAGATAAAGCACACATTCTCTGGAAGAAAACTGAAAGAGCTAATGGTAATGAAACTTACTGGATTACGCAAGGCCTTATATGGTGAATCATCCAACAACAACGTGTTTGACTCATTATACTCCCCCTTTTCCCATATTTTTTTAAGTTCTTTCAAAACCAGTGGCTTCTTTCTATTCTCCACGGTAGTGTACCCAGTATCAGTGCAATGAGATTGATCCTGCAAACCAATCACCATGAGATTGCATGCCGAAATTAAAGCTTCAGTATCACACCTAATGTACGCAGATGTCATGGTGCTTTTACTAAAAATACACCAGAGATAATTCTGGATTGCTTCATGAGCATATCATCTTCTAAGATATTCTGGTAAAAAGGTGATTGAAGAAAAAAACTAAGGAACCTCAATGGGTTGGCCTAGTGGCTAAGGTGGAGGTTTTCCAGATTGTGATCTCAAGTTCGAATCTCATTGGGGCCAGGGGTGATTTCCCGATTATTAGAAGAAAAAAAATAAGGAGACAATTTGCAGGTGAAAAGGTATGGAGCCCAAGTCTTTTATTTCAAGCACTCGGGTGTACCTTTATTAAAGAAAGGATAGAGTAAGAGTATTTTATGTACTTGGAAGATTTTTATTTCTGAACTTCAATATATAGGGCAAAGCTTTTACATCCTCATTTGTGGGGGCAGAGTTATGAGACTTAAATACGGGATAGTTTCCCATTCATCTTAAAGTAGTG
>JAYMTB010001847.1:0-10186 GCA_036897585.1 Francoa sonchifolia | reverse complement strand
AGAAATGTGAGTAAAATGGTTGATGAATAAAACAAAATCTTTCGTTGATAAATTTGATAATGAGCTTCCACCATGGAATTCGGCCGCCGGTGAAACTGATTAACCAATAAACTGATTAACCAAAGGATACAAATTATAATTATCCCAACTTTTAATAATAGGTTAAATACATTATTTGAATAAAATTTTATTATATATATTAGACATAGATTGAGATTAAAAAAAAAGCAAGGGAACATAGATGATCCTGGTTGATTATTTTTTACAAATATAAAAAAGAATCTCAATTTTAAAACTAAAAAATAATAAATAAAAAAACATTAGAGGCCATTATATAAATAAAAGAATGAGATGGATGTTCCATACTATGTGGTTTTTGATTAATTCAACAAAACTGGGGAATTCTTGCAATTTGTTAAGCGTGAAGAGTAAGCGGAGTCAAGGCAAACCAAACCATCCAACAACAATGGCGCGCACCATCTCTTACATCACTGGATCTCAGCTCCTAACTCTCAAACGCGGCCCTAATATTGCAATCGTGGATGTCAGGTTCATTCATTCATTCACACGTCTCTTCTCTTCGTATAGATTTAATTTGCTTTTTTATTGATGGTCGATTTTGACCTAGTTGTTGGTGCGATTGTAGGGATGATGAGAGGAATTATGATGGACATATTGCTGGATCTTTGCATTATGCGAGTGATTCTTTTTCTGATAAGATGTCCAATTTGATTCAAGAAGTTAAAGGGAAAGATACTCTTGTGTTTCATTGTGCCCTAAGTCAGGTTTGATTAGGGTTCTTGAACTCTGATTTGTATTATCATCGATTTTCGAGAATAGATTTCGGTGTTGACTTAGAGTTAGAATGTTTGTTGATTTTCTAGTTGTTTACTGTTTTATACATATGAAGTAATACGATTTTGATCAATTAGAATTATAGAGAAATTATGATGGAATCAGTAAGAATGTGTAATGAGCTTGCATATTCTTTTGCCCTTGAGGATTAGTCATTCAAACAATTGATTTAGGATTACAAAAATGTCAAAATTTAAACACTCAGGAAAACTGTCTGAAATTGGCCCGAGGTGTGGAAATGGTATACAGGGACTGACTTTTTAATTGATTGGCAAGGCACTTGTTGTCATAATAACTATTGGTTTCTTTAATACACAAGAGGTTCTGGCTTCCCCATACTTTATTGTTTGCAATGTTAAGTAGACGCACAGATACCTTATTGTTTGCAATGTGACTAAGTAGGATACTTGAAATTCGGCTCAGTTTTATGCAAATCAGTGAATCTGTATCTGTGATGGCACTTGGGAAATAAGTGTATTCAGATGCAGGTGGGTGGGGTTCATTGTTTTTGATGTGAAAATAGTTGCTTGTATAAGAGACTTCATATTCTCTACTGCGCTCCTGACAAATCTTGCTTATTATATTCTCATGCCCATTTAATAGTAGCTTGCATAAGTCCCTTTATTTGTTTCTTCTAAGTTTTTGCTAATTTAGTTATTTTAATGTTTTGTGGTAAGTTATAGAAGGGCCAATTGGGTGCTATTATCCCTCCAAAAACCATATGACCACTTTCGCCTTTTTAGAGGGCATCCATAGCTGTATATTACAAATCATTGTTGCTATTTTGGTTTCGATGTTTCCTTCAATTTGCTTTCAGATGAGTGAACATGAAAGAAGAGAGCATGATTAGGGTTCAAAATAATTAAACTTATGTCATCAACTGCTATCCGAAAATGTAACATGTTTTTGTAAAGGAGCTAAATTGCTACTCCCTATCCTTGGATTTCTATATGAACTCTATCCTGCCATGCGCATCATTGTCCCATGAATCTTCTTCTCCATAGAATATTGAGTTAGAAAATGGAAATTGATCGAATACTGATTTCTGACTTAACCTTCCTTCCATTAAGTATTTGAGTTCAGTGAAATTAATTGTTCTGCTTTTGTATATTCCCAGTGCATGCTTTCCAGTGTTATCTTCGCATTGTCTATCCATGTACATCTAACTTGGATTTATTTACATTATTTTACCAGTTTAACAGAAGATTATAACATGACTGAAAGGTTCATGGAGAATTTAATTACAATTCATGATTGGGTGTTATTTGGGTAGGTTCGTGGCCCTACTTGTGCACGGAGGCTTGCAAATTATCTTGAAGAGATGAAAGAAGATGCTGGAATAAAAAACGTATTGGTATTGGAACGTGGCTTTAATGGCTGGGAATCCTCCGGTAGGCCTATTTGTCGCTGTACTGACATCCCTTGTAA
This sequence comes from Francoa sonchifolia, assembly GCA_036897585.1. Classification (NCBI taxonomy): domain Eukaryota; kingdom Viridiplantae; phylum Streptophyta; class Magnoliopsida; order Geraniales; family Francoaceae; genus Francoa; species Francoa sonchifolia. The sequence goes on along the minus strand of JAYMTB010001847.1, from coordinate 7,903 downwards.
GAGCGAGAGTCGCTCCACTGATAATTTATCTAAGGACGAACACCGTGACAATGCATAGCAAGTAACTCACATGTGGTTTTCTGAACAATTATTATTGGATTGTGTTCATCTATAAACTATATGTGTGCAGGTAATACTTTTGAAATGATATAAATATGTTGGCTTGGAATTTTTGTTCACTTTGAGGTCTCTCTTACTATTTTGTTGAGGAATGATTCCTACCATGTCAATGTTCTCCTTTGTAGTAAATATATATACTTTTAAGTTATATTTGTTCGGAGGTAATGAAATTGGGCTAATATGTTCATTCCTTTAAAACAATATGTCATTTTAAAGTTGATATTAAGCAGTGTTCTTTTACATCCTTGAAAACATGTGTTACTTTTTTAATTTTGTTTTCTTTTCCTTAAAGCTGAAAATTTCTTTAAATAAAAAGTGAACTATAGACATCCTTAGGAGGAAACCCTCATTCTTAATAAAAGGGACAAAAAGACCTAAAACATGAGCCCAATGGCTTAACAGAAAGGGCTCAAATGCCTAAGATATGAGCCCAAAATCTTAAAGTTTAGGCCGAAAATACCTAAAGCATGTGTCCAATGGACTAAAGAAACAAATTCCAATTAAGAAGCATCACCATCTCGAACTCACAATTGATGGTTAAGTCAGTTTATGAGATTTCAATGTAAGTATTGTCAATATAATTTCTACATAATATTCAAAGTTTACACAAAATAATTGGATCAAATCCTTGTTAGGTTGCACAATGCCGCCCGACAAAGCAAGTTACAGCTTGGAACCAATATATATATTTATTTACAATTGAATGGACTATATTGTTTTGAAAGATGACCTTATTTCTAAGTCAAGTAATTAATTAATTAATTGAGATGAGATAGACATCCTTTTCAAAAATCTATGGTCATGTTTTCCATTTTTATATTTAAAGGAAAGTGGGGTTTCCATTTAGTGGATGCAATCCACCAAGTCCATTTTCCATTTATTATTCTTTTTTTTTCTAAGTTGTAATTATTTATTCATTGCTTTTCCAACGTGTAAATCGAGCGTTTAATAAACTACGTTTATGCCCATTCTTGCTTACATTTTTTTAAAATCATTTTTTCTTAATAATTTCTTCAATAATTCTAAAAAGTACTTATATATATATATGTACATAATTTTTTTTTTTAAAAAGTTTAAATTCCTTAATTATCTAAAATGTAAGATGGGACTATAAGAATATTCTTAATCATTATTATTTATTTTTCCATTTTCTTATCCATATCTCAACAATTTAAAATATTCAAAAAAATAAATCACTTCTATAAAAAGAAATGATATAAAAATAAATTAAACACATTATCTCTCTTAGATTATGTCTAATGACAGTTTGAAGGCAATTGTTAGGTCTGATCATGTTGGTGTTAGCACGGAGTGCTGTAACATAATTTGTAACACCTTTTGAAAACACGTAAACATTATAGAAAGTAAATAACACATCAATATGTTTACGTAGTTCGATGATGAAAACACTTACGTCTGCGAGGTCACGCCCAAATATTAAAGGTTTCACTATAATAAAATTTTACAAATACCAATATGGTCTAACACAGATTGGACTCCCTCATAATATTATCATCGAGGTTGAAAAACACTTCTTGTGAAACCTGAAACAAGCACCATTTGTTTCCTGCACTTTCCTCCCGAAGGTAAAATAGATTCTCTCCTGAAAAGCTTGATGAACACCAAAAGGTTGCAAGCTCCCCTTACTTCCCACACCTTCCTCCCGAAGGTAGAACATCTTCTCTCCCAAAAAACTTGATGAACACCAAAAGGTTGCAAGCTCCCATTGCTTTCCACACCTTTCTCCTGAAGGTAGAACAACTTATCTCCCAAAAATGTTAATTAACATAAAAGGTTGTATCAAAGACATGTTCCTTATTGAATAAATATGATGCACTCTCGCATTCCCAAAAAAATTAACACGCTGAAGGATCTTTGATTAAGCTCTGCACAATAGCCAAAATAATCAGCGCACATAGATTGACGAAAGATTCCCATTATATAGAAAAAGTTTAACCAATCAAATCTTCAATCAAATATATCCATAATAGGAAACTACACCTAAACAAATCTATCCTCAAATAAGGAAAAGATTCTCTCACGAATATATACATTACAATATCTAGTTTCCAAAAACCAATCCTAAACATCCTGATTAATAATATTTCGTGATTTTTGTTGCTGATATTATATCAGAATATCTCGCAGAATCATACTCAAAATTGCCAACATGGTGTGACACAAAGTGTTACATCCCACTGTCTTTCTCAACACAAACAAAAACATAGCTCTTAACTTGCATAGGTCTCATTAGGTCCATGTAAGAAATTCAAGGAATGAGTAGTTGTGATATGCTGCAGCACTTTGTGTGACACCCGTTGTTGTTTCCCCATTTGGCAGTCTCCATATACACTGGTAGCTCATCCACCAAGACTTGGCAATCCTCTGACAACACCATATCTCACAATTCTCTGCAATCCTCTGTACTAATATGACCAAGTCAATGATGCCATAATTCTAAATATCCTGAAAAGATTTGTGACACTTTACTTTATCAGCCAGTCTGTAACAGTTGTCAACTGAGCGCATCTCTTCCATAATCTAATTGTTTTCTTGATCCACTACTCTACAAGTGTCCTTGGTAAATTTAACATGAAGATTCTGATCACACAATTTACTTATACTGATAATCCTTGAGACCATCCACTAGGAGCATATTCTTCAACATTGAAAGACCTTTAACATTAAGGGTACCTTTTCCGAGAACCAACCCTTTGTTTCCATCACCAAAAGTGACCAAGCCTTTCCTACACCCACGAATGTCACTTAGGAATTTCTTCTCACCGGTCATATGCTTAGAGCATCCACTATCAAAGTGTCATACATCCTCAGTGCTGGCTTTTAAAGAGGAGTGAGTAGCTAACAGTACCAGTGCATCATTTCTTATCCATATTTTCTTCTGATTGTTATTTCTAATTTTTACCTTCTTCTTAGGAGAATGTCTGGGGGTATTATTGACAATCCCCCATCTCAAGTCATGTAGAAATTTATAGCATCTTAGCCTGATGTGACTAGCAACACCACGGTAGTGACAAACAAGTTTATTCACCTTCTTTTGACCATTAGAAGTAGAAGGTTTGTTCAGACTTTCCTTCACAAATACAATCTTCGAAGTAGAGATTCCACCTTCATATCCAAGACCATGCAGATCACCACTTCTTTTACTCATAGTCAGGATTTCATCTAACTTCTCACTTCCAGTGCCAAGTTTCTTCAGAATACTTCTAGCAGCAATCAACTCAGTTTTTGTAGTTCTCAACTACTTATCCTGATCATCCAACAAATCCTTGCTCTCCTTCACACTTTTCTCAAGCATCACTTTTTCTTCCTCAAGCTGCTCCACCTGAATCCTCAAAGATGTGTTAACATCACATACCATGATCCACTTGTCAAACATGATCTTATATGTCTCTAGCAGTTGACCCTCAATGAGCTCATCTTCACTTTCACAGCTTTCCTCATGCACAACCTTCTGTTTTCTTGGTGTTGCAGCGCCAAGAGTAACACTTCTATAAGAAACAGCGCTAGTAGTGAATGCAACATGGTTGCTGACATATTCTTCGTCCTTTTCCTCACTGCCTTCAGACTCATCATCACTCTGTTATATGCTTACATTGAAAGACTTGTTCTTCTTCTTTAGAGTATTGGCACATTCAGCTTGTATATGAACAAAACATTCACACTCACGACACTGAATCCCATTCTTCTTTATCTTCTGCTCTCTTTCAACCACATTTGTCTTTTCTTTGCCTTTGGCATTTGCTCCTCATCATCATTATTGTTCTTCCTATAGTACTTTCGGAAAGCCCTGTTGAAATTCTTTGTCAGAAGAGCAAGCTTCTCTTCCAGATTCACAATAGAAGCATAATTGACATAGGCATCTTTTTCTTGAGTAGTAGCTTGAAAAGTAACAATTTTCTCCTTCTTGTCTTTCTTTCTTCGGTTGGCTTCCAGATTCATATCATAGGTTCTGAGAGACCCCATTAATTCATCAAGTTTCATGCTATCTACATCTTTGGCTTCCTCTATAGCAGCAACCTTGATGGAAAATCTTTCCGGGAAAGACCTTAAGACATTTCTCACCAACTTGGCCTCTAAAAAATTTCACCAAGAGAAAATGCCTCATTAGCAACTTTGCATTGAAATCAGAAATTGATTCATCATCAGTCATGTAAACATTATCAAACCTGGTGGTCAACATTTGAAGTTTTGACAATCTGACAGCAGGGGTTCCCTCATAAGCACTTTGTAGGATAATCCAGGTTTCATGAGCAAATTCACAAGTTGAAATAAGTTTGAACTGATTAACATCTACACCATTGAAGATGACATTCAGGGCACATGAATTGAATCCAGCAAGTCTATCCTCATCTGCAGTCCAAAATTTTTCTAGCTTCAAAGTCTCATTTTCTTCAGCATCTTCATCAACATGAGGAAACCATTTAGTGGTAATTGCACGTCATACCTTCTCATCAATAGCCTTAATAAAGGCTCTTATCCTTGCTTTCTAGTAGACATAGTTGGAATTATCCAATAGAGGGGACCTAGAAACATATCCTCTTTCCTTCAATGTGTCCATATTGACCAGACGTCCAGAATCACACCAAGGGCTGGTTGGTGAACCGGCTCTGATACCAATTGTTAGGTCTGGTCAGGTTAGTGTTAGCACAGAATGCTGTAACACAATTTGTAATACCTTTTTAAAACACGTAAACAATGCAGAAAGTAAATAACACAAAAATATGTTTTATGCAGCTCGGTGATCAAAACACATGTGTCTGCGAGGCCACACCCAGATATTAAAAGTTTCACTATAATGAAGTTTTACAGACAACAATACGGTCTAACATAGATTTGACTCCCTCCTAATACTGTCACCGAGGTTGAAAAACACTTATTGTGAAACCTGAAACAAGCTCCCCTTGTTTCCTACACCTTCCTCTCGAAGGTAAAACAACTTCTCTCCCGAAAAGCTTGATAAAACCAAAAGGTTGCAAACTCCCCTTACTTCCCACACCTTCCTCCCGAAAGGTAAAACAACTTCTCTCCCAAAAAGCTTGATGAACACCAAAATGTTGCAAGCTCCCCATGCTTCCCACACCTTCCTCCCGAAGGTAGAACATCTTATCTCCCGAAGGTAGAACATCTTATCTCCCGAAAAACTTAATAAACATAAAAGATTGCATCAAAAACATGTTCTTTATTGAATAAATATGATGCACTGTCGCATTCCCAAAAAGATTTAACACGTTGAAGGATCTTCGATTAAACTCCACACAATGACCACAATAATCAGTGCACATAAATTGATAAAACATTCGTATTATATAAAATATATTCATAATAGGAAACTATACCTAAATAATCTCAATCAAATCTTTCCTCAAATAAGGAAAAGATTCTTCCACGATTATATACATTATAATATCTTGTTTCCAAAAACCAATCTTAAACATCTGGATTAAAAATATTTCGTGATTTTTGCTAATGATATTACATCAAAATATCTCGCGAAAGCATACTCAAAATTGCCAAGATAGTATGACACAAAGTATTACATCCCACTGTTATAACAACAATATTTATCATTTTATTTTTTTAAGCTATACAAAAATAATTTGATCGTTTCCTTTATATTTCGTTGAAAAAACTTTACAAACGGTCGATTTTTCACAATAATATTTTAAATGTTTGCCGCTATAAAGTGATCTTAGAATGTGATATCATAGATAAAATTACGTATACCAAAATTTCAAAAATAAATTTGAATTTAAGACTTCAAAAATTCATATATTGAAGTGTAAAATGAATTTGAACTGAAATCTTTTATAGAATAATTAAAAAAAATAATTATCAATGTTTAAAAAGAAAACAAACAAATGGTCTCCTTCACTCCTACAAACCAAAAATGGTGGGGACTTTTCAAAACCCTAAAACCAAAGTTGATAATAGGTTAAGAATTGCTTAATCAAAGTAGAGATAAGCATGGCGTCATAGTGTGGCATCACACATTATCACTACTACCTTTAGTCAGTTCATAAATGTTCACATTTTCATTTTCAATATTTTAAGTTGTCACAATCTTTCTTCTATCAGAGTGTGACACCAATCCCATTCAATGGAAAATTTTGCCATTTAAAAAATTAATATTTTTCCATTTCATCCCCATTTTCAATAAACAATTACTAAATAATTCCAATTTCTTAATATAATTTTAGATTCATTTTCTGTTTTGGATTTGGATTTTGTGGTTTCTATTGAATATATTAGGTTTAAATTAGATTGATTTGTGACACATTTTATGGTAATTAATTTTATTATGTAATGGGGATATTTTTTTTATTATTAATTATCAAAAAAATTATTTAAGTATTATAAAGAAATTAAAATATAGGTATCGAATGTAAGACAATTAAAAATAATATATTTGTATTTATTTAATAAAAAAATGTAATAGTTAGGTGAAAGGTGGGTTGATAAAGAGAGGGACAATTTGGGAGGGATTTCCTTGGAACCTTCCGCTGAAGGTAGGCACGTGTACAAACCTCCAAAATATTCAACACACGTGATGACAAATTCACGATTTGTACCTACTGCGATATCCAACCAAATTATTTCCAACCTCACTAATTTCAGAATTTATTAATTAATTATTTCAGATAATCATATAATTAATTTCATGCTTCTTCAAACTACGTTTAAAAACAATATTTAGTATACAATGTTTCAATTTTTACTATTGAATTGAGGCGCAAGACCCATTCAGTTAGCTCACCAATCTAATAAAATTGTACATATTTTTACAAAATTCAAAATGGAGTCGAAGTTTAAGCATTACTTTTAGTTCAAATGTTTGTGTGTAACCGACCATATGACACAATCTATATTGAAAAAACATAAATTTCCTAGAATTTATCACCAACCTTTTCTTAATAGTGCACATCCAAAGACACAAATTTTGTAGTCAAGTTTCGAGTACAAGATGATCAAAATATTCATGAGCTACTTGTGTTTGATTAAATTATTCAATTAATATACATTGATCCATTACGTTAAAACTGAAAAAGAAAAAATGTCTTTTCTCTTAACTCCTTAATTATTAATATATTTGCATATTATAAAAGTTGAATAAAAATAAAATCACAGTTTTAAAATAAAAAATGCATTTTCTATTAAAATAACCATTCTGAATGTCTCATGCTTTTCCATACAAAACATTAATTATGTTTTCAAATAAGACTTTTTATATTTGTTAAAATAAATCACAAGTATTACGTGATCTCAAGTATTACTTGATCACAATTATTCATATACTTAGCTCACAACTGAAAGCACTAAAAATTGAATAAATTATATTATAAATAGTATATCAAATATATTTTTTAATTAGATGGAATTTAGCTCACCGAAAATGCATTAAGTATTTAATTAAACATGGAGTTTAAACCACAAAACTGTAATTGGATCAATTTGGGGTCAAATTCAAACGACTGGAGTAATGATATGTATGCATTCAACTCGATTCAATAAAAATAACTCGAAAAAAACTAAGAAATTAAAATAAGCCCTAAAAAACAGTAACCGCATATTACTTAGTACAAAGGAAATATACTATGATATGTAAGAATTTCTCAAAACCAATCAAAATCAAAATGTCTGGCAAAAATTTGACAATGAAATTACAACCGCAACAAGAAAAACTGAAGTAGAAGTAGAGAAAGAGAAACCCTTGATTTGGGAAGGAAAGAAGAGTATATATCAGCATCACGGGAAATTTTTTTGG
>JAYMTB010001846.1:0-10186 GCA_036897585.1 Francoa sonchifolia | reverse complement strand
TCATTCAGTGTGAGGTTGCAAGATATAGGTTATATATTTATTATTGAGCGATGTCCTTAAAACTTGATTTAAAATACTTTTCCTACCATTAGTGTTGTAAGCAAACAAGATAAACATTGCACAACTCTTTGAATGCAAAATAAAAGCATGAATTTAGCTAACAGCCTTACTTGAGACTCAAGAACTGTTGATAAACTCATCGTTCTTTGCAAACAACCAAGTTCAATGCGCTTCCTCATCACAGATTCATATAAATCTGAAATCTTCACCCCATGGGAATAAAGCATTCTCTACAAGGAAATAGGAATAAACAAAACATCATTAATCGAATTAGAAGAGTACACTCTCACATCCCAGTTTATTTTGGGTGCTCGTCATCATCAATCAAAGTTTAGGCTAACTCATCTCCTTTACCATTAAAGAAATCAGATACTTAGTCTTAACACCACACCTAAAAGTTCATCAACAACACAGTCTGACTAATATTCAATTCAATGCTAATTTAGAATTTAGTAAAAAAGGTAAGAACCCAACAAACCTCGGCTTCTTGTTTCTGAGCTTGCATGGAGGCATCTGCTTTTGCATTGGCAAATCTCCACTGTAGACAACGGTTGTGAAGCATTCTCAAAGAATTCATATCTTCTTGCTGATTGGATACTTTCTTCCCCTTCCTTGCATCGGTAACCGGCGGTTTAGCAGAAGGTGGGATTGGAGGCATACAAAGGCCCCCCACCTTCGAAAGTGGCACATTCAGAGAACGCGAGCAAGGGGAAGCAGCAACTTTTAAAGAATCACTACCACTCATATTACCCTTGTTACCATTTCTCTCAGCCAGGAATCTATTAGGCACCATCCGCAACATATCTGCCTCCAGCATTGAAGAACGCATATCTGGAGTCATCCGAGTTTTGCAATTTTGCTTCAAATTGTCAGTACTGTCAATCATGGGAACAGAATTAGCTTCCGGGGAAGAAGGCTGATCTGATGATGACATCCCACTAAATTGCAACAGCTTTGCAGCCGCCGTAGTAGTGCTACCCCGCTGAAGAGCTCTCTGTCTTGATGTTGAGACTTTATCAAGAGTAACTGTAGGCGTGTCCGGCCTTGATGCTAAAGCACTACCACTTCTTGCAGTGAATTTGCCACCATCGCCATAGATTTTCGACCTAGAGGCCTCAAGATGTTGCTGCTGGTGATCAACCCTGCCTCCATTCTCCTTTAAAATCTTTCCAGTGGCACGAGGATGTTTTCTCTGTATAGTGGAAGCTACTGATTTACCACACTGTGATGCAAAGGGGGTTTCTAAGCTCCTATTCGTCTCAATAGGCCTATTCTCACCCACACAGCTCAATGGTTCCATATCCAGATGCCGCTGCCTCTGCACCGAACTTGACCGCTGCTGATGCCTCGAATGAGAATCTGGATGCTGCTTAGGCGATTTAGCAACCAAGAGATGGAGATCTCCAGATGACGAAGAAGAAACCACCGGAGACATAAACCTAGAACTCACCTCTCTAACCCTCGGCCGGCGATGATGAGTAGGTGGCGGGGGAGGAGGTGCAACTCCCACCATTGGAAGCTGCTCTTGCATCGATCCACCAGTTTCCCCCAATTCACTCATATTTCACTACAAACCCTAGAAAAGCCCTAATTTTCAATCTCCTTGTCAAATCCGATTCCTTGACCGAATCTCAAAATCAATCGATACCGAAGTTGAAATACACTCGATTTACGAAGAATTCTATAAATTGAGAGAGAAACGAGTGAATTACCAGAACGAAAATGAAAGATGCAGAAGGATTCTCGATCTGAATCTTTAGAGCAAAATGGGATCCTCTTGAACTGGAATCGCGATGATCTCACTAAATGTTGAAGCGACGGAGGGAGGTTAGTGACAGAGATCGGAGATTAGGGTATAGATTGAGGAAGAAGATGAAAATAGCCGTTGGAGAGTAACGGCTAAATTTTTTGTTTTTTAAAAAGTGTAACCTCTAGGATTATTAATCTAAATAACTCATTCGTATTAATATATTTTCCCCAAAAATTTATAGAAAAAAGGTATTATGATTATTGATTATTTTCGGAAATGGGTGTATAACTAAAATATTTTTTTCGAAATTAAATTTCATAAATAGGTTTACTATAAACAGAGTTTACGTATTTAAGTGTTATATGTCAAAAAATATAATGGTATTGGGAAAAAAGTTATAAATTCGAAAATCACCGGTATGACTAAAAAGCCCCTATGGGCCACATATAATTGTCCCGTACCAAGCCCAACCCATTCGATCGAGATCGGCCTGGCCCATCTGTTAATGTTATTCAATTTGTTGAATTACGAATTTTATTTTAACTACTAAACATATAACTAGCAAAATGGGTAGGTAGTTCGGATTTGAGTTGAGTAAATTCAGGTTTGAGTTATAAATAACTCCATTTTATATGAGTCAGTACTAGTTAGATCAGTCTCCAACTTATTTGTTCAATCCACATATACGGATCGAACTCATATTATATGACAAAATTCTAAAATCTTGTAAAAGTCACAATTTACGTATAAACTAATGACATTAATACAATTTTATGGGAAAAATCTTATAGTATTCTATTTTAAAAATGATTATATATGAAAAAATGTTATATCATTTGAAATATTAGTATTTAAATTAGAAAAAAATTAATGGCTAATATGAGTTATATATGTCGCCCGAAGCTACCCATAAAATTTGATGAATTGAATGACCCATTTTAAAAATGGGTTGGACATTTAAAATTCAACCCAAATTTATTAGATTGGGTTTTTAGATTTAGCCCTATCTTAAGCATAATAAAAGATTAAAGAATACTTTCATCAATGTACATTTGGGTGAATTTGGCACCATCGCCGTAAATATTTGATGGAGAGGAATCCAGATGTTGCTGCTATTGAATCGATCCGATTCTCTCATACTTAACAAACAAACACTAGAAAACGCCCTAATTTGAATCTTTTTATCAAATCCGATTCCTATACCAAATCTCGAAATAGAAATCATATGAAGATCGCAAATAGATGATGCATTGCGTTACTGGATTTGTATCATCGGAAGTTCTTGAATTAGATTCGCAATTATGGTATCTGTTTTCCAAAAATGGGTGTAAGAGAAATTATCTTCAGAAATATAATTCCCCGTAATAGGACACTACATAACTTAATTACAAAGGAGGTGTTCTAGTCCCTCAACTCGGGGTCCCAGCCCATCTGTTAAGTTTTGACATCTCTATTCTTTCCACAACAGGAATTTTAATAAATATTAACAATAATGAACCAAACCTTTTAAATTAAATCTTAAATCCAAGAACCCCGCTTCTTAGAAAATACGGGGTAATTTTGAAGTTTTATTTATCCAGCTCAAAAAGTAGAGACAAAATAACCAGCAGAACATCGAAGAGCAAGTTTTTGGTATGTAATTTTGAAGTTGCCCGCATAAAAAAGTATGAAAAAAATGTTCAGCTCTTCAGCTCGATAAAAGAACATACTATAATCGACGGAAAATTGCACAGTTGCTACATAGTGGTTCAAATATCCTAGACTATGAATGTGGAGATAATTATAATTTGTGCATGGCTAAGCTCTCCTTACCAGTCATTTTCAGAAACCGACGCAATGCAGTAGTCTGTAACGTATCTACATCGTGTGTTTCTCAACTAATCATGACAAAAAATTAGCCTTGGCCATGAAAATCCATATTCTTTGAACTGGATAATAGCTTACCTGATAAGAACAAAAAAAAGATCGGATTCAGTGGTGAAAGTTCAAGAAATGGAAAAGGCTTCACAAAGATATAAGAGAAGCAATTCAACCTTGACAAGAAATTACGGGTTTACGAGCGTGCACTAAAGATTTCTACAAACGATCTTATATGGGAAAAGAACATGACAGGAAGAGTGTTCAGATAACGCACTCTTGAAATAAGATTTTCGCCAAGTCAATTTACAATGTTGTTATTCTTCTTCATCTCCATTTTGACTAGTGAAGAACGGTGTGAGGTAGTTCCTATCTATTGCCGTAAATGATGCTGTGCTGCAGGGGGTGAAGAAACAAAACTCGATGTTTAACAAATGAATCAAGAAGTAAAGTCTGATAATCTCATGATAAGTATATTTTCAGATGCTACCTATTGTGTAACTCTTTAAGTTTCATCTTGAACCTATTCCCAGATGATGTATCCTCCTCATTATAAGAATCAGGGTGACCATTATTCCCTTCAAAGCTCTGAAACTAATAATGACAAATAAAAGCCACAAAATTAAGGTCAGAATGAGTGTCATAATGGTAAACAGAATGAGTATCCTAGTGGTAGTTGTAGTATTCTTACTTCGCTTGAGGAGATATCATTACCATCACCCACAACTTGTAAAGCTTCTAGCATGGTACCTGTTGAACCCCCGATTAATAACACCTGATACATTAAGTAGCAGGTCAAGTTTAACTACAATAATATGAAGTATGATACAAATCCTACGAGATCCAGCTGTCTTACAGTCAAAACAACTATTGCAGTGGTGGCAGTGAATATAGTCTGGCCATGTCCTTTGGGAAGATCATGAACTGATTGCAGAGCAAGGGCAAATGCCATAGCCCCTCGAAGCCCTAATAACACACATTCATAATAAAAATTCTATCCACTGGAGAAGAAAAGCAATTTAGCAGCAATTTGTGCCCTTCTTACCACTATACCAAAGTGCTTTCTGAAGTTTATAAGGTATTTGTCTATGTGCAGGTCGGACCAAATTGACCAAATATCCGCAAGAAAAGACATTTGCAGCCCTACATTGAACAACCTTGTCAATATTTTCACAGCTGAAAAATGTTGGTAGATACACATTAGAAGGCAATGAAATATTTATATAGGAAAGTAAGATAACAATGTTCATATAATTAGCTAGTCAATTCCATTGCAAAGGATCATAATTATATCAAATAAGGCATGCTTACCTAGCAACTCCAATAAATAACTGGTGCAATAATGGACAAAGCTAAGGAACAATGCACAACGTCTCAGTTAATTTCCTAATAGAAATCTAAAACAAACAACACAGAGGATACGATCGAGAAAAAAATGAATCCAACATGTGACCAGCTATGCTTTTCCATGGCAATATCAAATCCCATGTATATAAATCTGAAATTCAAAAAACATGTCAAGAAAGGTGAGGAGGTGTCACAGGGTTCAATAAATGATATAAGAGAACAAAAATATAGGGTAAAATTCATTCTTACACAAATGTCTCTGCTAGAGATGATATCAGATGAAAAAATGCAGATACAAATCTTTGAGAATTTTCTGACAAATTTGAGAATGTGTAGTGCTTCATGACCTATACAGAACACCAAAACTTCCATAGCACCGCTATCACATTGATGATTGATTATGAACAAAGACAAACATATTTACTTACAATTCCCGTGAACAATATTGATACAATACCAGAGAGGCCCAGGCCTTCTGCAAGCATGTACCTGGAAAGATTGAAACCTTCACAATATAAAATTTCACAAGAAATCACTAAGGGAAAGATACAATCATCGGAAAATATGAAACAATAGGAGGAGATAGATTACGAGAAATATGGGAAAAGAACAAAAAGACAGCACCCAAGTTCTGAAGGCTGAACCGCAGATGAGAAAAAGTTGTGGTCAGAAATTTTCCGATGTACAATAAATTATGAGGCAGAGAAATATATATGTAGTACTCACTTGTCTATATCCAAACCAGCATACTTAAAGAGGTTCTCAGAATTAAGGTTTAACAATACATTTTAAACATCTAAAACTCATTAAGTTTAAGAGGTTTGAGATGAAGGAGAAGTATTGGTTAACAAGGATATCAATGCTGAAGTAAATCCAACTCCAACACCTGTTGAGCCATATGTAATCTGTTAGTAATCTTGAAAAGAACATAAAAATTGGAAAACCAACTAGGCCTTTCAATGGGTATAGATATAAACCTTAGAGAGTTTATACAAAAAATGACGAACAAGAAACAAAAAACTAGACTATCATGAGACTATAATGCATATTGTAAAGATTGACCTGCAGACATTGAGCCAACAAAAGTCTCAAGAAACCCGAGGATCACCAAGAAAAAGTTTTGTCCAGATGACGCGTGACTTCTTACCAAGGACATTGTTCTGCAATAAAACACTGCTTGATTTAGAATTGAACTCCAATTATATTCTATCAGTTAAGAACAATTGCATGTTGCTTGACGTACCTGTACAAGGAAATTGCCATCTACCAATTTCGCAACATACAAGAAAATCAAACTCATCCAGTAAGTAAACAAAAAGATGTAGAGAGTACTGGAATATAAACAAAATGGCAGTAAAAACTTACTGCGTCATTCAAAACTGATTCTCCAAATACCAAGGCATATAGGTTCATGTCAGTGCCAAGTTCCTGCAATTAAGGTCATATAAAACGTAGATGTTAAGCAGGCAGAGATTTGGAATAGAGATTCAGTCAAAAAAAATTCCTGAATTAATCCATGCCTTATGCTTGGGCCCAGGCGGGGTGTGTTAGTTCAGTGATATCAACAACAGATTCCCATCCCTTTTATTTATCTTATGCTTCACTAAAGTTACAGGCCTCATTAAAGCTAGTTGATATCTCATTCATCAGGATGCTGAAGATGATGCTTCGTATATTGAAATATGATATCACACAAGTTATGACATGATCATAAGTAAATATGTGCAAACAAGGATAAAATATTGGATTGTCTGTCAGCAAGGTTTATGATATAATTGCTACGCTTGAGTAAATGGTTTTATTGTTGAAAAAGACAAGCTCCAAGCTTACCTGAAATATGGACAATACAGTGACAGGATCGGTTGCTGATATGAGCGCACCAAACATCAGACATTCAACAAATGGAAGTTTATACATGAGGTACATCATACCTCCAAGGTAACTATTCCAGAAACCCGTAAAAAGAAATAAATTATTGCGGAGGAGACAAAAACTCCAATATCATTAAAAAAACGACAGCTATAAAGTACTCACACTAAAACACCTGTAACAATTGAAGCAATAAATGTTCCTAGAATAGCAAATGCGACAATGGCTCCAAAGTTTGAGAAGAAAGGTTTCTGCAGCAACAACACCACCAAAATGAAAATTCGAATATGATCAACTAAAATATCAATCCAGAAACAATATTAAAACAGTACTTACTGGTGATAGACTGAATCCCGACTGAGTAAACTCAGAAAAAAATGTCAAGAAAAATTGCAATTCAACAAGAAACTGAGAGGTGAACTAATAAAACAATATATATATATATATGTGCACACACACACACAGACTAAGATGGGAAGAAATGGCAGGATATAATATAATCGGAGGTAACAGGAAAAGTAAGAAAAATTCCTCGTGAAAATTAAACCAGGTCCTGCAGAATATTAACAGAAACATTGAATCACCAATAAAGAAGCTCATAAATCAAAATTGACAAATAAGATCATGCAAAAGAAAAAACCTAATGCTAGTTTGCGTATTTGAGATGTTAGCAAGTTCACCAACAATCAAGCCTGCCCAACCAAAACACACAAATTAGCAATCATTTAAACGTTTCATTTCCCATTGAAACTTTTAACAATACCTATCAAAAGCGAAGCACTGGCTTCAGGAAGATAATAGAATTTATGACGATGAAGAACGTGACCGAGAACGAAGGAAAGCACGAGCATCATGATCTGTAGAAGGATTCCAACACCAGCCGCTTGCTGTTCCTTTCCTGGAAACTGGCTGACATTCGGATCAATCGCCGGTGAAATCATCTGCTGTTGCATCATCGCCGATTGTTCGTCAGGCATTTTTCACAGAATCGCGATTCAATTCGGTTAGCTTTGCCGATCGTTCCTGGTCTCCATAGTTCTAAACCGCTGAGAACGTAACATGAAGAATATATTGAAAATTAATTTACAATATATTTTAATTGTAAATTAATAATCCCAAGAAAATTCTAAAAATAATTATTCCTTTAATTAAATGAAATTTGAGTTTTATTAAAATAATCTAAAAAGATAATAAGGAAACTATGGCCAAAATACAGTTTTTACAAACTATTTACCAAAATAGGGTAGTTTTCATAATAGCTGCATCAGGATAAAAATGTCACATTCAATGGAAATTTTTACTAGTAGACACTACTTACTACTGAATGTGGTAGAAGAAATTACAAATTGAATTTGATGATTTAGGGATATTGAATGAATTATTCGTTATTTAAAAACTGGTGTAGCTTGGCAGATAGTTTGCCTTCCCACAGAATTTCCGAATTTAATCTTCTTTTAAATTTTTGCCCTACAAACAAAATCACAACATACTAAAATTACCATTAAACAATAAAAAAAGAAAAATACAAATACAAATTTTTGTTGAATTTAATAAAACTGGAAAGATATGGTTTTGGTGAAGCATGTATTAAGGGAGCACATACAGAAATTAGTAGATTTGTCTGCCATTGATGTAATTTGGTTTATGGCTAAGAAAATAGTTTCATATAATTACTCAATGTGGGTCACCATGTGTTTCACTAATTATTTAATAATAATATATAGTCACATTTTCAAATGTTTCAACTTTCTATGAACAATTCACACCAGTCATTGACTAATCTAATTAAATTGCTTGATTTAGCTTCTCATTTTCAATCTCCCAAATCATTCAGCTTTTCCCAAAAATTCAAGCATTTTTAAGAGGTATGTTCATCTTTTTTTTTTCCAATCAGTTTTGTTGTTCGGTTTGGAAAGAATATTTTTCCAGGAAATCTGGGTTTAGGTAGAAATTTGTCTTGAATTGCATTGAGCACTGAGCTAGTTAATAAGAAAATAGCAAAATTTTATTTAAATTGGTTAAAGTATAGGTATAGGGGTCCAACTCTCTGATTTCAATTTTTTTTGAAATTCCTGTTTTGGCAATAAACTGAGCAGAATGAGTACTTGATCTCTGTATATGTGAAAATTTTCAGTTTTTTAAGTGATACCTTATTACATATTGTGTCATTTATTCTAAAGCAGCACTAAATTGGTAAGTGCCTCTGAGCAATCTGCGTGCAGGATCAGTTTCTGCACATTTTACTGAATTCTGATCAATGTTGTTCTTTTTTTCGTGCAGTTTCAAGTTTGAGGTTGAGCGATTGATTCGCTGAAATGGGGTGTATTTCTTCCAAAGTCTTTTCAAGATCTTTGAGTTTTCATGAAGAATTGAATAAAAAATTGCAAAGAAGATCGAATGGAAATCATACGCAGGAAGAACTGATTGTGTCTGGTAATAGTAGCGGTGACCAGTTTCTTGCACTTGTTTGTACTGCTAATGCAATTGCCAATAAACTCCGATCTGGGAGTTCGTATTTAGAGTCAAATTCAGAGCCAAAACCATCTGCTGAGTCTGTAAATCATGAAGCCATTAGAACAAGCAAAGCTGCAGCTCCAGATCTCCCTAGACGGTCCAAAAGCTGTCATGGGTTTCCAGCTGATGCTGCATCCTCTGATTGCTGCAATAAGGGTATGAGTCGTGCTCGGAGTTTCCATACTGTAGAGGAATACGATGAGATGATAAAACGGATGCAGCATCCCAATGTTGTTGTTGACGATGATGATGATACTAAAAAAGAGAACAGTTCTGACAAGGGGTTTAAGAGAAAGGCTGTTGCAAAGGGTCTGCAGTCACTTACAGTCCCTGATGCGATTGAATTCCCGGCTATTGCTAGGTTTAGGGAAAGGTTTCATGGTATGGAAGAAGTTTACGTCACACCTAAGTTTGGAAGCTACTCTTTACCTGTTTCGAGGACTGAAAAATGGAGTAATGAGGATGTGTTCTTCAATCCGGAAATAGTGGCTGCATTTGAAGAATGCATGCAGCAACTTAAAACAGAAGAAGAAAGCATTCTAAGACAAATTGCAGAAAATTTGGAGGAAGAAAGTGGAGACGACAGTAAGGAAGTCGAAGAAGTGATTCCATCAAACACAGGTGAACAATCTGTAATTATGTAAACAGCTTCTCAAAACAAATTTTACAACAAATTTTGTAAGCAATATGGTTTTGCCATTTTAAAGTGAAAATCCATTCCAATCCAATCTCATAGCAAATTGTATGTTTAAAATTTACATAGACTGACTTTGATACATTATTCCCACC
>JAYMTB010001845.1:0-10186 GCA_036897585.1 Francoa sonchifolia | reverse complement strand
GGGAGAATTTTTTAATGGGGGAAAGGGAATAATTTGCAACAACTATTCTAGACTTGGCTACTACATCAATCACTTTGTTGACATGTTAGAAAAAGAGTTGCTTCAATTGAATCAATTACTAGAAATTTTCAATTTGATAATTGTTATATCAATTGATGGGTCAAATTTGTATATCTAACACTCTCTCTCATGCGAAAACTGAAAAAATGTGCACTAATATTTTGCCTTACTTTGAGGTTGGTCGTATCAAATAGAAGGCGTGACAGGTTCGAACTTAGGACGTCTTGCTCTCACACTGTGTTGAACTACCAATTTATCCTAAATTTTCAGCTTTTAGATAATTGGTCCAACATGTATATCTAGCAATAGTTCAAACATTAAAATATGTTACTTTTACAATACCGTAATCAAATCCCTCTATTATTATGCACTAATGGAAAATAGTCTATAATGCACAATTGTACTTTTAGTCCCTTTTTATCCAAAAACTTAACCATATATCAATAGAACTACCACTTATGATACAGATTAATGTCACATTAGTTACTAAGTAATTGTCAAGTCATTCACAAGAGAAATAAGTAATTGATTGACATAATAAAAGTTCAAAACTCTGTTTACTTTAATGACAAATATTTACAAAGTTAAAAACATTAAACAAATTTTGGAGACATCACTCCTTAGTGCTTGTTTTTTGTTTTTTTAGGGAAACATAACCTAAGACCTTATTAATCCATAATTCTTAATTTTTAACAATGTGAAGTAACAGAAAGTCCTAATTCAAATGTCAAGTGTAATTTAAAAAAATAAATCTTCATTCTATCAAATAACGTGTACTTAAGTATTTTAAAATAGTAGAAGACAACATGTTGCATAATACTGTGGATCGGTTCTTGTTCATCACATCATGATATCAAAGTAGTTAGTTATATTACAATACGAAAGATAAATATTATATGTCCCCCTATAATTTTTTAATAAATTATGCTAGACTCAGTTGTTCAAATTATATGGAATAATTATCGTACAAATACATGTAGACATATTTAGTGAAGAATCAGTAGATGAACATGCAATATAAAGTAGTATTATTGCTAAATATTATCCTTACCAAAGAGTAGTACTAGTACTAGTACAATACTGTTGGATTTTAATATTAAAAAAAACAGTGAAAAAGGCTGTTTATGACTGTACTAGGGAGAAGATGCAATGGTTAAGCTTTATTGGGGTTTGATAAAGATAGGAATTTTTCAGACCTAAACTTAAGAGAAAAAAAATTAAAGAATGACAGAGGAATCATCAAACTCAGGAATCATATATTCATATATCTGTGGCTGGAGACCATGTTTTTTTTCTTCAAACTACTTTTAGAATTTACTAACAAAGACAAAATTTTTACTTTTCTGACACTTTGATACAATAATCTCTGTCAGAAAACTCATTACCCTGTTGTTTTTTTTTTTTTTTTTTTTATCTTTGAAGTCTTCATTATGATTCCCAAATAAGTATATTTTGGGTGGATCAATTTTCCTGATCAATCTTTTTTCTTAATAGTGGATTACAATTGGACTACATAGATAAGATAGTTTTTCTTCTAAAACTCACAAGCACATTTTGATGCTACATTTTGATGTCAACCATTATTTTGAAGTATATTAGGGTCACGATTTGTGATTGATTTTAAAAAAGTAATTTTTTTAATTTTAAACAATTTTCAGAACAGCTTGTGAGTGGACTCGATTATTCAAAATAGACCCCTAAAGGAGCCCCAAGTTGAACATACAACCTAGAAAACTATTGATAATTAAAGTAACATTAGGGTTTTGCTCAAAATATTTTTAACAAACCATAGTTAGGTTGTTTCACAATATTTTAGGGTTTAAGAGATGACCCAAATATAAACACTTTGTGTAAATAAATAACTTTATGTTTGACCCTGTTAAAGTTACCCTCATGAAAACCAGCCTTCTCATTCCCACTTTTCAACTTTATGTAAGTGCTCAAAATTTTGTATGCCAAACTATACAAACACAAGTGAGAGACTATACCCAAAGATTGAAGAGATTCAAATCTTTTTAGCATCAAACAAAGTCTAAAACAGTAAAGATCAAAAGTTTTATAGAGTTTGATTCTTCTACTTTAATCTTATTACCCATTAATGTTTGTGAAAAGACAAGAAAAATTGTGTCTTTCCACTATCTATTTATTGAACTATGTATTCCTTATAAAAGATTTGTATATTGGTAAAGTGTGTATTATAGTTGTCCATAAAATAATTTCAGAACCTAACCATTCATAATTGAATTTGTTGATGTCAAAATCTGGATCTGATTATCTGTCTGAAATCTGGACATCAATTTATGTTGAAATAATAATTTGAATACCTGAAATAAGGCAAAACAATGAATCCTTTAGGCCGGGGCAAGATTCGACAGGAAACTCTCTGATATCTAAGTCAATTTATAAACTGGGAAGAGTTATATTTTTAACTGGAGTTGGAATATCTTTCAATATGCTCTTATTTATATGTTTCGAATTTGATTAGAATTAATCAAATATTATATTTTAATATTATAGCTGAAAAATTAAATTACATTAAATCAAGGGATATAATTAAAAAAAACATAGAATTTATGTTGTAAGAGAAAACTTGAGTATGATGCACATTTTAGTTTAAGATGAGGAAATATATGAGGAAACAAAGTCAAACTCCAATGACCAAAAAGAAAAGAAAAAAGAAAGGGTTGGTTGGAACTTGGGTGAGAGTATATGCACATAATGATTACATAAGAGAAAGTGGGTAAACACCACTCCTATGTATTAAATGGTGGGTCATATGCCTTAATCACCATTTCATCATATTTATTCTCTTTGTTTTTTTAATTCTAATTCTTTTGTGCCTCATTTTTTTATGATTTTTAAGAACTAAGTAAAAATATTTAAATTACTTGGATCTAATTCACTTTTCTTACAATTAGAGTAATTAGACCAAACTTTTTATCATAATTATTTTAAATATTTAGTTTAAAATTAGTCTTATAAATCACGTATTTAATTTATATTTCTACATTAGATACAAAAAAATGATTACCTCATAGTTTTTAGTAAAAAATTGTTTTTTAATGTTTTTTCCCTTTTTTCTATTTTAAAATGAGATTTGGTAAAAGTATTGGTTACATATTTTGATATATCTTATAAAAATCAATTATGTCATAAACTACGAAAAATAACTCCAAAGTATTCAAACTCATTTTTTCCTTTCAATTAAATCCAACGCAACTAATTTGCATTAGACCAAAATATGAAAATTAAAATTTGACAATGAAAATTATAAGTTACTCACTAAAACATTTAAGAGAGAAAAATGTTATAAAATTAAACAATTATTATTATTATTTTACGTGTAACTCTTACAAATAAATTAGTCTATTATTTTGTTCATTACGTCACATTTATTTTTTTGATTTATGATGGTCATAATATTACATTCATAATATTATTTGTCTCTTGATTTTTCTAGAAAGAAATAACTCTACATTATAAGTTGTATGTTACAATTTTTTGCATCATTGTTGGTTCCTTGATGAAAGGAATAATGGTAGGAGTTAGGAATATGTAGATTCCTAGCTTAGTTTAAAAATATGTTTATGATTTCTATTAAGTCCAAAACAAAGTTTTACGGAAATAGGCTAGAAGATCCCTTATATAATTTGTTTTGAGAGATAATTAAAAAAACTGAAATTCTATTACTTGGACATTATGTTATTTATTTTAATAAATCTAACAAATTTTTATTTTTATATGCGTTTAGAGTTTGTAAAGAAAGACGGTCAACTACTCTCTTAAAACAGAGTTTAAAGCAACACTGTATTGACCGTTTTTTTTTTATGTGGTTTCCGAATGACATTCTGATATGAAAAATTATGGCAAATATTGGTAGAGTATTTAGTTGATAATATCGAGTCAAATATTCTCAAGATTCTCGGAAATATGGAAATTAGGAAATATGACAAATAATATTTCTAGAATTAAGGAAAGATTTACTCTTGGAAACGAGAATATAGGAAAATAATCTTTTCTAAAATCAAGGAAATGTTTGATTTTTGAAACGAAATTTTTATGGAAGAGTTTTCTTAATTGTGATTGACAAAATATTCTCATTATATAAAATGATATTTTGGTACAATCAGTATACTAAAATTATTATCAATATGGCGTGCTAAAGAAGACGAATTTCAGTACTCATACATCCGTTCATTGAATCTGAGACGAATCAAAGAATCTATCATAGAATGATATTTTACTGTTGTGTAACAAGCTTTCCTACTTTCTATAGGGAGGTAGAGGGAACAAGAAATGACTTGTTTCTAGGTTTTACTGAAAGTCTTACAAACATCGGTGAAAGTATTTTGGAGAGAGAGTCTGAGTCTGTATAATTTCGATTAGTGCTTGTAAATTTTATTTGATAGTGAAACTTTGTTCCCACAGACGTAGGTGTAAATACCGAACTGGGTGAATAATTTGTTGTGTTGTTTATTTTCTGTACTGCATACATACACGTATACAGTGTGTTACTTAATGTTTCAGAACATTATGTTCTAACACCTCATTGACCAGACCTTTCATACTTATTTTCTTGTTTTTGCATGTTTGACTCTATTTTATTAGAATATTATATACATATTAAGCACATCATCTATAAGCTTAAGTTTTGGATCAATCGGTAGTGCAACATGATGTTAAAATCGTTTGACTTAGAGGTCCCAATTTAGTATGTCTGTACTATTAATAACATGTAGAACCTATTAAAAAAAAAATGAAAGACAAAAAAATGAAGAAAAATATTAGAACATTTATTACATATCAGCATAACATTTTTTATTAATAATTGTTCAACAAATTTTTACAAAGGTTGTCGGAAACCAATTTTTTTTTAGTTAATTAATGTTTGTTTTCGTGTGATTATTAATCAAAATGTTGGCCAAGCAATACTGTATAATAATTTTATTATTAAATATTAGTCCATTGGTATTTTTAGTTTTTTTTTTTTGAATTAAAAGAGTGCTAAAATTAATTTACTTTAAATCATAAATACAAATAATTAATACAATTGCATAGATACAGACAAAACTGAAAATCGCTTTCTTCGTTCTTTATTCTCCAACGATTCACTCCGATCTCTCTCCGGCCTGCAATTTGTCTCTTACTGATTTGCAGAATCTCCGTTTTCTCACAACCATGTCGATTCCTTCTGTAAACCCTACAATTTCTTTCTCTCTTTCGTATTCCACCTCCATTGTCACCCATCTCTATGATGGATTTTCAATTTCCCGCCATTTCTGTTGCCTTCATCATCATGCTCTGTTGCTTCTCGTTTGTTCATTCGTCAACGATCGGTGTTGGATACATTTCGGATCTTCTTGATATTCAGGATCGAGAACGCGCGCCTGCTTTAGTACAAGTTGCTGCCACTCGTGACGCTCTGATTAGGTTGCTTCCTTCTCATGCTTCCAGCTTCGAATTTCGGATTGTTTCGAAGGTATTCTGAATATACTCTGAGTGTTAGTGGAAGTATAGTTACTGTATTGCTCTGTATGGTTGCTTATGCTCCATTTGGATATTTGGTTGTTGGAGAAAAAGAAAATGGATACTAATGTTTTCTTAACACTGAACTGTGAACTTAAGTATTTTTGTTTCATCAAAGTTAAGCATTAGGAACTTTAGGAAAGGAAATATGTGTTAATTATAAGCATAGATTGATCATTGAGGCATTATCAGGTATCTATCTTTGAGGGAATTGGGCTATGTAAGGAGATGTGCTATCAAAATTTGATTTATTGTTTTCATTGTAGGAGGATTGTAGTGGCCAATCATGCTTTATGATAAGCAATCATCCTTCCAGAAGTCAATTTGGCACTCCGGAAATTCTGTATGTCGTTTAGTGTTCTGTTTGTAGAATCTGTTACTAAAAATGTGGATATATTTGAAAATTCCATTTTGAAATTGTAGGGGATTGTCACTGACTAAATTTGTTAAGTGCACATCAATTATCTGGAACTTTCCTTATGATGGTTTATTCTACAAAATTTTACATCTCATGTGTCGAAGGACATTGCACGCATAATTAGTCACATACCTACAAAGTAGTGCTTGTCTAGTTTATTGGCCCATAAAATACCCTTATAAATGATCGCTTAATGTCTTCCAAATACTGATTTTTTTTCTTAACTAGAATTGCCGGGTCAACTGGAGTGGAAATTTTGTCTGGTCTACACTGGTATTTGAAGAATTCATGTGGTTTACATATATCTTGGGACAAAACTGGAGGCTTTCAATTGTTTTCATTGCCTAATTCAGGCTCTCTTCCATATGTTCAAGATTCTGGAATCTTGGTTCAGAGACCAGTTCCTTGGAATTACTACCAGAATGCTGTTACATCTAGCTGTAAGGTTTCCATTGCTATCTTTTCAAGAATCATTTGTTAAAACAATTTTCGTAAAACATATTAAATTGCTTGTTGCACTAAACTCTTAAATTGAGGTCTGATAAATGTTATATATTTCAAATATGTTTGGAAGATACATTTGTTTGGTGGGACTGGAAAAGATGGGAAAAAGAAATTGATTGGATGGCCGTCCAGGGTATCAATTTGCCTCTAGCATTTACCGGGCAAGAGGCTATTTGGCAAAAAGTTTTCCAGGTACTTTTCCATTCTCTTTTGGCTGGAAATTTTTGAGTGCTTTAGTTCCTCTTGTTCAGGAGATTTGTAACTAGAAAACATGATAATCTTATATTCGATGATATTGGCAAGGTTTAAGGATATATAGTATTTAGATGAAATGATACAGCTGGTCAGGGCTTAACAGACACTGGCATTATATCTTCCCACTCACTCAGTTGTACCACATGTGTGACAGCTATAATATGCCTTTACTTCGCTATGCTAATGACACTTAGTTGATAGAAGTAATACTCGTGTAAGTTAAAATTTAATTGCTCAAGAGGCATGAATTGTGTAGCAGTGTTTGGTTTCTTTCCTTTAGGACCTCTTGTTTTTTTTTTGGTTTAGTAATGTATTATTGATTTGCTGGCAGAAATTCAATATAAGCAGTTCCGATTTGGATGATTTCTTTGGTGGACCCGCATTTCTTGCTTGGTCTCGTATGGGAAATTTGCACGGGTGAGCTTGTATATCTTGTTTCATTGTTTTATTATTTGTAGAAACTACATTGACAGACTTACTCTGTAGGATAATGTTGATAGACTTAAAAAGTTATTTTCTGGACTTGTTTATCGAATGATCCAGTATGGGTTGAATGAGCTAGCTTGCGCTTCTCGAAAATTTGTGTTTCAAGCTTTCAAGTTTTTTAAACAAGGTTTAAAATCAATTTGAATAATAATTGTATCTATTTCATTCAAATGTACCCGTGCATGATACATGTACTAGTATCTCATTATATGGAACCTTTCAGCTCATTAGTTTACTGGGCTAGTGGGTACTTCTAGGTAGACCTTTTCTTCGCACATGTTTTAGTGTTGTAGTTCTGAGAATGGAAACCATCCATCGTGCAAGATGTATCATGATTTCTGTTTAACATCTAATTATTTTTGGTGTATCATAGATGGGGTGGTCCATTACCAAAGAGTTGGTTTGATCAACAATAATTCTGCAGAAGAAAATTCTCGCAAGAATGTATGAATTCGGAATGACTCCAGGTATTAATAAAATTTAACATCTAGTCTTAGGTTCTTTCCCCATTTTTTTTACATTTTTTTTTTTGCTGTAAAATTTGTCACATATCACAAGAACCAAGGAAAGTTATTTATATGTCAGTGAATTTTATGTAGTACTCTTTATTTTGGCGTATTTTCTTTCCAGTCCTTCCAGCTTTCTCAGGAAATGTTCCAGCTGCACTGAAGTCCATTTTTCCATCAGCAAAGATAACACGCTTAGGAAATTGGTAAGCATTGGTAGTTGCTAATTCGACATGTTAATTTCTACCTGATTTCTATGACTTATCATTGAAATTGCAATAGTGTTTTCAAAAAAAAAATAGCAATGATGATACACTTCTTGAAACTCAGTGATTTATGAAAATTGTTTCACATCCTTACGACAAATCCTGCATTGTGCTGTCTGTTTTTGTTCTCCAGAGATTAGAAATAAGATCCAAAGCAACACGTTGTAGGCTATAATGATTTCTAAAGAAGTCAGAAACACTAAAAATTTGGAAAATTATGTATTTTGTATTTGTAATTTATAAGCAATTTTTCAGATCGACTGGAACATGCATATCTTGCAAGTAGTAACTGTGCAATATTTCCACTCGCATGGTTCTCAGGAAAAAAAATATATTTTACAAAAGCTGCATCAATTCCCCAATGAGATAGAAAACGGCTTGCAAAGATTACTTGGATTCATTTTATTTGCAAAAACAAGTGCCAATAAAATTAGAAAAATGGAGAGAAATTTTCAACAGAAGAGGGATTGTTTTTGCATATAGAGGGCTCTGTTCGAATAAAAAGAAAGTAGAAGTAAAGAAAATTTAAAAATACTGGATAAAAAAATTTTCTACTTTACTAATGCCTAATAAAGGATTGTTCGAGATACCAATTCTTTTGAGAACCCTAACACGGTCAGTAGTGAGCAAAGAATGGACATAAGGATTGCACATATTTTTTGGTTTCTATTGCATATATCCTAATTAACATCCTTTCTATATTGAAAACAATTTATTCCATTTGATATTGAAAGCCTTTTACCCTTGTCTTCTGCTCCAGGTTTTCTGTTAAGAGTGACCCTAGATGGACCTGCACTTATCTTCTTGATGCAACGGATCCTTTGTTTGTTGAGATTGGGAAAGCATTCATTGAACAACAACTGAAAGGTAATATAACAATATTGCTTCACGCCCCTTCTTTTTTATGTATATTTCCCATCAATTAGTATGGGGCAATTTTACTAAGTGCAAAGGAAATAAATATTCAATGTTTATGTGATATGTGTACTTGTTTTATTTGCTCAGAATATGGAAGGACTGACCATGTATACAATTGGTATGATTTCTCTGCTTTCCTACTCCAATGCTCTGATTGGATCTTTGTAAAGTTGGTAGATAAGTAATAGGAAATTGAAAAACTTTTTATATTTTTTAGATGTTTTTATTTTAAATTTTTTTTCTATTGGGCATCTGATAAAAAATTATAATATTAGTAGTTTAAATTTTATAGAACTCTTTCGAAAATAATACCAGTGACGTGATTATATGATTTAAATTGCAGAATATGTCCAATTGTTTATGGAAGCTTTCGACCTAAAGCTTTCATTTTTGGTTTCTTCACATAATGTAATATATTCTTGAATTCTTGGTCTTTCTGACACGCTAGATGCCATTAATTTTGTGGAACCCCGCATTTATGAGAGTGAAATTAGAACCAAAAGCAGACAAATGCAAGATATCATGAGAAAAAAGTTTAGAAACCGTGTGCAAGGAAATGATATGAGGGATACTTCTAAGCTATTAAATTTAATTGAAAAAATAAACACAGAATGTAATGAACTTCTTTAGTTCTAGTTAAATGAATTGTGACTTACTACCTTAAGTAATTATACGGGTAAGAAATTTATATGCCTTCTTGTTAATGCAACATATATGTCAATTATGTGTATAAATTCTAATGCTAATCATATTTCCTCTTATTGTTAATCCAGTTGTTTATTGTCCAAGAAAATGTTCTTTCATTTCATATATTTTGTCCTGATTTATTGAGTTTATTGCAGTGATACTTTTGATGAGAACACTCCCCCTGTAGATGACTCGGAGTACATCTCTTCATTAGGTGCGGCAATCTTCAGAGGATTGCAAAGTGGTGACAGTGATGCTGTCTGGCTAATGCAGGTGAAACGTTTATCTGTTACTGAGCTTCAGTATTCATCTCTTACGAATTATTTCATCAAACTATAACTAGCTTTGTCAACTGTAGGGATGGCTATTTTCATATGATCCATTCTGGAGGCCTCCACAAATGAAGGTTTAAATATCACTACATATTTCCTTTTTGTTTATATCAGACTCCAATTAATATTTAATTTGAGAACTCCATGGACATATTTCCTTTTTATTACTATTGTTATGGCTCCTACAATCTTAATGTTTCCAATTAATCTTTTCTTGTTTTCAGGCAC
>JAYMTB010001844.1:0-10190 GCA_036897585.1 Francoa sonchifolia | reverse complement strand
AGATTTCTCATCTCTCATCTCTTGGCTTCTCTTTTCTTTTACTTTGTTCTTAATATTTCGTCCATGAATGCTTCCGCACATATGTGTTGATTGTTGTACGGGTTGTTCTATTCATGATAGTTACGATCAATCAGTGGATTGATTACTACCACGATAAAATTACAAATAAACTATGGTTAGCATTATTTATTTATTTTTTATTGTTTTTATATAAGGGAAATTACTTTTTGCCCCTTTTTTTTTACTATACACACCTCCGCCGGTGTATACAAATGGAGCCCGTAGGTGAGGGCATTGATGAAGATGGTTCAGAAGATAAAAATGAGGTTAATGAAGGAGAGAAAGAAAATGAAAATGATGATAAATTTGGATTTGGATTTGGGTTGGAGGGAAAGCACATGTGGCATAGCTGACTAGGAAAAAAACATCTTAAAATTTTGTCACGTAGACGACTAATAACAATTAATTGACAGTTTTAACGAAAAAACTAAAATTGAAACGGAATAAGAGTTTGGAGTAAACGTTACCAAAATTAATTTAAGGGTAATTTATTATTTGGGTATAAGTTTCGGGCAACATTGTACTCCTAAAATTAATCAAACATTTAAATTCCAAGGACTTAAAGAAGTTTGGTACCTTTAGGGTTTAGAACAATTTCACAAGATTGAATTTTTTCACCAAATTCATACGGATTTGCTGCAAATTTCTCTGTGATTTCTGTTGATAATTTGTTGTTCTTCAGATTCCTATGAACTTCAAATTCCGGACCCATTTCATTGAATCAACCAAGCCTTTTCACCATTATCAACAATGGAGAGGCATAACTAAGGTTCGTCTCAAATGGGTGAAGAATCGAAGCATCGATCACATTATTGACAACGAAACCGATCTAAAAGCTGTTTGCCTCCTTAAAGACGCCATCAAACGCGCATCCACTGGCTTCCTTACTGCCAAATCCTTCGCCGATTGGCAGAAGCTGCTTGGCATCACTGTTCCTGTTCTTCGCTTCTTGCGTAGGTATCCTACCTTGTTTCATGAATTCCCTCATGTCCGTTATGCAAATTTGCCTTGTTTTAGGTTAACGGATACGGCTGTGTTATTAGATTCACAGGAAATGAGTATACACCAAAATTATGAGAATCAAACTGTTGAGAGACTTTGTAGAGTACTTATGATGATGAAAAGTAGGAGTTTACCACTTCAATCGATGCACCCTTTGAAATGGGATTTGGGTTTGCCCGATAATTTTGAGAAAACTTTGATTCCTAAGTACCTGGATAATTTTCGGATAGATAAGGCTACTAATGGGCTTCCGTGTTTGAGACTTGTGCGGTGGCATGAGGCGAATGCGGTATCCGCATTGCAGAAGAGTAATGAGAATAGCGAGGTGGGTAATGAATATAGGCAGTTTAAGAGGGGGCAAACAGCATTGTCATTTCCGATGAACTTCCCAAGGGGTTACGGGGCACAGAAGAAGGTGAAGGCATGGATGGAGGAGTTTCAGAAGCTACCATACATTTCACCGTATGAGGATTCTAGGCGGATTGATCCAAATAGCGAACTTATGGAGAAGAGGGTTGTTGGAGTTTTACATGAGCTATTGAGCTTGACTATACATAAGAAGACGAAGAGGAACTATTTGAGGAGCTTGAGAGAGGAATTAAACCTTCCGCATAAGTTCACTCGTATTTTTACTAGGTACCCGGGTATCTTCTACCTTTCATTGAAGTGTAAAACGACGACTGTCACTCTCAAGGAAGGGTACCGGAGGGGAAAATTAGTGGACCCACATCCATTGGCTCGTCTTAGAGATACGTTTTATCATGTAATGAGAACAGGGGTTCTTTATCGTGGTAAAGGTGAAAATTTGATACCTCAGGAGGACATTCTGCTCAATGGCATTGATGATGGAATGGAAAAAGAATTTTCTGAAGAGGAAGAGGAAGAGGTAGAAACAGATGATGAATGTCATGAGGAAATCACACAGCTTGAGGATTCTGATGAAGAATAGTATTTAACAGAAATATCGATGTTGCATGTTACTTAAAGGGAAAAAAGTCATCAGCTCTTGAGGTAAGTGATAAATGAAAAAGCGATAGATGAGAACTGCACATAAAATCAACGATATCAATGCCATTACTATGCATAAGTAAGGCTCTCGATCATCAGTTGGTTAGAGATCAATTGTACTACAATCCTTGTTGATTTCAAGTGAAATGAGGATTCCATCATGTTAGTGCAAACATTCATCCGGAAGAGATGAGTATTGTTGGATTGACCATTCATGTTTTTGGTGGCAGGCTCATAAAGTTAATGCATAGAAGTATAATAAAGTCATTGATTTGCTTGCATCATTTTCAGTATATTCATGTCCTCTTATAAGAACTATTTTCTAACAATAACTATGTTATAACTAATTTGTTATAGGGAACCAATCGAGCTACTCTAGAATGAGGGGGGTTCATTCTACAAAATGGGATGGCCACTCATCTCACCATACAGTAAAATATGGTTGAACCTCAATATTCCGATCAGCATTCCCAGTAACCATATCAGTGAACCAACCAAGTTCCTTCCTCTCACCATACCGCTATCTAGTTACAGAATAGTGTCAGATCCGCAATGGGGAAAATATGGAACAAATCTACGCAATAATAGCTCTGCAGCCACTGGACTAAGAAATCAAGCCAAAAGTCATTCCAACCAAACAACCATTCCAATCATTTTGGTATACATGACTTTTGGTACTCCAACATCTAGTAGTGTACCTGCTGTAATTTGTATCCAAGTGCGCATATTACATGCGTAACTTCACCTAAGGTACTATCCTTTGTGGCAATAAGCCTATTGTTGAGTGCTAATCGTTTCTCTTTTCCTTTACTGCATGGCACGTGTGTTTTGTTGATGTGGTGATGATTCTATCAAGACTACGGCACTCTTCATTTCAGTGGACATCCAGTGGATTAAGATTTCCTCAAAAATTCGATGAACTTCAGTTGATTGTAACATTTGTGTTTCCTTTCACCATAAAATCATTGTATTATGCATTGACGTGATCTAATCGCAATGGAAATCATTATTCCCTAACATGTGTGTCAAAGATTGCAGTAGCGAAAGGAAGTATTGTTAGGGCCTGTGTCGTATATTTGAATTGGAGATTTGAAGCTTTATCTTCATGAGCAGCTTGTCTGCTCTTATCCTCCCTGTTTCTGTTCATTCGGACAAATGCAAACTCTAAACCAAAATTGGCTCAACGGCCAAGCGTGTACATCCATATATCATGTAATTGATCACTGTGCTCAGATTGCATGTACAATAACAATCCAGAGGCCTTATGTGTAAATTAATACCATTACCTCAACCACCGTTATGGCTCTTGTTCAGAACGAAATAAGAAAGTTATATCAATGTATCAACCACCGTTATGGCTCTTCTCAATTAAATAAACATCGTTAAATTTGAAGATGAAGTCAAATAGCAATTTGGAAAAGTAGTATAAACAAAAATTAATCCTCATATGTGAAGAAAATATATGTACTTCGAAAGCAAAAATCATGTATATAAAGGAGCGCCTAATCCCAAGCACTGGTCACATTAGGGCCATACCCACCAGCATAACCACCTGGAACTGCATACCCACTGTTACTATTGCCTCCGCCATAGTTATCTGCACCCCGATTAAAAGAGCCTTCCCTCCTGAAGTCACGGCTGCCAAAACGGCCTCCCCCACCAGAACGCCGATTTCTTCCTCCAAAAGAAGCACGTGATGCATAATGAGTGAGCCACGTAGGAACTTCCTGATTAGCTTCTTGCATTAGCTCGGATAGCCCCCTTGCCATTGACAAGTTGTTCTCGTTAAAGAAGGCTGTGGCCAAGCCTGTTTTTCCAGCACGCCCTGTTCGTCCTATCCGATGAACATAATCATCAATGTCATTCGGGAGATCAAAGTTGACCACATGAGCTACATGGGGAATATCAAGGCCACGAGCTGCCACGTCTGTTGCCACTAGAATTGGTGTGGTTCCGCTCTTGAATGACCTCAATGCATATTCTCTTTCCTGCATACGGATCCATAACAATATGACAATTATGTTAGCAAAATTGAATGGTAAATACAAACTGTAGGAAGAAAGGAATGTGATACGGTCATCTTTGAAGTTCTCCCTTGAAACATTTGTTACTTCTGCAGACTATTACCAGGCAAGTGCTTAACTCTTTGATTCAATTCCAAGAAAGAACATTTTGGAGCAGTTATATCCTAAAAAGGTCCCAAAACAAGGTCTAGAAACCGTACATCAATTGCATTCTTCATTGTCATCCAAAGACGCATTGAATTAATGAGAATCCCACTTCAATTATTTTTACCTCACTTAAAGTGTCACTAGAATTCCATAATTCATTGATGCACCATAGCTGCCTCTAAATATTAATACAAGTGAATAGGATTCACCCCAATGTAAACAAGGCCTAGAAATTACCTACAGCAATTGTCTTTTAGATATCCGTCCAAATATAGTTACTGAATTAGCATGCATCCCGACATCAAATTTACATGATGCGTCAATAAGAATTTCATATTTGAATTGCACCATAGTTGCCACTAATTTACTAAAACAAGTGATTAAAACTCACTTCAACACAAGGAGTCACACTATAACTTAAACAAACACGTAACAACTCAGCTCATTAACAATATAAATCATTTTAACACACAAGCTGAACAAGCAGAATATAGTACAGAATACAAATAAAATACTTGTACTTTGAAAATTCCTATTACAACCAACTTACCTGTTGTGTTCTATCACCATGAATAGCCGTTGCAGGAAACCCATTCATACACAACCAATGCTCCAATGAGTCAGCTCCCTTCTTTGTCTCCACAAAAACTAATGTCAGAGCTTGCTGCAAATTCAAATAACAAGCTATCATCCCAAACAGCACTAAATGTTACTGAACCTATCACATCAAAGAAGATTAATAGTCCTTGAACAAGGAGATTAAATCATTTGTCAAAAGAGAAGAAAACTGCTAATGAGCTTTGCTTCAACAAGAAAAGTTGAAATTGCACAAATTAGGTGTTTCCCATTACCTTGCCATGAACTTCATTTTCCCTTTGTGCATGAATAAGGTCCATGAGATAGCTTCTCTTATCAACCTCCTGAACAAATTCGACTCTTTGAACAATCAAACCAGTACTCGAACCAACCCTTCCAACAGTCAAGAATATATACTTTGCAAGAAAATCAGAAGCCAGTCGCTACACATCAATCAAAATTACAACAGGTTATCAGATAAGCAGTTTGAAATGACAACTATCGGTGTATATTCTATTATTAGCTTCAGCCATAATAAAAATGATTCTTACGATAGCATCTAAATCCAAAGTATCAACAATAACAGTAAGGGAAAACCTGAATCTCTTTCGGAAATGTGGCACTAAACAGCATAGTCTGTCTCATGCCTGCTGGAGGCATGTCCATTTGCTCCACTATCTTTCTTATTTGAGGCTCAAAACCCATATCCAGCATTCGATCTGCCTCATCAAGAGCCAAATATCTAATCATTTGCAATGATACTCGAGCCCTCTCAAGCAAGTCTACTAATCGTCCTGGAGTTGCCACAAGAATATCAACTCCTCTTTCAAGTTCTCGCAACTGTGACACATGATCAAATAGTAAAGAATTAAATTAAGTGATAATATTAATCGATTCAAAGGTTCACCTGCACATGAGCATAAAGTAATAATAGCCATTGCAGTAAAACAATTTTCCAGAAACAAGAAGATATATTATTGATCTCAATTTACTCTCTGACTTTTTAGGTTTCAACCTATATACCATTTCAAATGTTCAACTGCACAAGGCTAAATGATATAGGTAACTTTTGTTATCATCACCAGCCATTTTCTTTTACTGCGTAAAATTGTTTGAACGAATCAGTGTTATTTATACTACTACCAGTTTTCATCTCAGAAATATTATTACTCCTAAAGGCAATTTGAGGATAACAATACGTCCACCAATGGTTTACAACAACTAAATTTGTAGAAACTACTCAGATACCAAAACACAACATAACACTCCCCCAAAAAAAATGTAAACCCTAGATATATTTGACAAAAACAATTTCCAAATTTTATGTTACTATTAAGTAGGCCACTTGTGCCATAATGAGATTATATTATAGTATAAGCAATAAGAAAAGGAAAAGAAAAAAGAAAAACAGGTATGAAAGCGTTATGACAAAAAAACTTTCAACGAACACAAAGTCACTTTATTCCTGGATTAGGGTATAGTCACTCGCAAGTGTGCCTAATGTCCAACTAGTTGTAGACATCAACACCTGCATGAACAAGAGAAAAACCAGAAAAATGTCTACTAAACAACAAAATATTGTAAGGTACTTCCAACATGAGCTGATTTCAGAGATGACAACTACGAAAAGGTATTTACTATAGATAAAACAGACAATAACCCTTAAGCCTTCATTAATATAAGCTACCATAGATAAAACAGATGATGGTATCCTTGAGCCAAAGTTGATATAAGCTACAAGCTATTTTATGCACCACAACTTCCAAACATTATAATAAGGATATAATACAACAAAGAAATTGGTATGCTACATCTAATGTAATATAATGAGAACCTGTTGGTTGATTGGTGCTCCACCATAAGCAACGACCACCTTCACACCAGTTTGATAAGAAAACTTTTTAGCTTCATCGTGTATCTGCAATTAAATTGCAATACATATTAGCCTCATACTAAATAATCAAGCTCTAGAATTTATATGATTTAAGTAGTCTACAATCTCTAAAACACAACCCTACCTGGCATGAAAGCTCTCTCGTAGGGGAGAGAATAAGAGCTAGTGGGTACACGGTCCTTGCTCCACGTGGTCTCTGCAGATGCTCCGCCCGCATGATTCCACTAATGATTGGAAAGCAAAAGGCAGCTGTCTTACCTGACCCTGTTTGAGCACAGGCCATCAAATCACGCCCAGCAAGCGAAATTGGGATTGCATGACGCTGAACTGGAGTTGGCTTCACATACTTGCACCTCTGAATATTTTGATTCAATGCATCCCCCAAATCTATTTCTGCAAAAGTATTTACAGGCGGCGGTATATTATCTCCACTTGTCTCTACTGGAATATCATCGTACACATCAAAATTGATGCCGGTGTTTTCTTGCTCTCCCAAAGTCTGATCTATTTCCTTATCATCACCAAAAGGATTCACCTCACCCTCCCTCCGACGATCCCATCCTCCAGTTCTGTTGTTCCAACCACCACCACTTCGACCACCAGCATTATATCCCAAATGACCTGAATCAGGCCTAGAACCAGTGCCCCACCGGGACCCACCAGTGGGTCCATTATTACCTACACGATCATTGGCCGGTAATGGACCAGTATATGATGGAGCAGGAGGGTCTGATGACAATGGCCTGTTACGAAGATGTGGTGGAACATAAGCCGCCTTACCCGGGCGGCTTAAGTTGTTGATATCAGAAGAACCAGTGGCTGCACCCTCTAGTGCAGAATTAGCTACAGAATCAGCCCATGAAGTTTTCATAATGGAAAATTTTGCTATTAGCCTTCAAATAATTGCACAGTATAGCTACACTCCAAAACCCTAATCACAAAAGCTAGATCGAAACTCTTCCAGATTACTCGTAAATCACAACCCTGATTAATCACATCACAATGCAGGTACAGTCAAGCCAAAATGACAAATAAAACAAGTCTCAACACCAAATTGATCCTTCAACAAAGTAAAAGATACATCATAAGAGTTCAAGTATTCACTAAAAATCAATTAAACAAAGAATCGTAAATGTAACATCAATCATCCAAACAATGCCATTCCACATCCCATACAGCACATCCATCGCCAAATCATAACCTAAAATCGATCCATTCCAACATTTAAACACAAAATCAAAAAATAAAACGGTTCAAATTACTCTAACACCAAACTTGGACAAACATGACTACAAAATAGACAGAAACAAGAAGTAAAATTCAAACCTTGAAAGTAGAGAACTAAAAAGCAAGTGATCTGAGCAGAAAACTTGATCGGGAGTCAACAACAAGGCTAGGGTTTCGCTTCTCTTTTCACCTTCGATAGATCGGACACGAAAACGGAAAAAACGCTCGCTGGTTTGGGGAGAGATGCTTGTGGCTATTTTCAACACAAAATCAAAAAGTGTTGGGACTCCGTCCAGAAAATAAATATCTAAAGGAGGTAAATCCGTACAAATTACTGCTGCCGTCATAAATTCGGGAAATACTAAAAACAATTAATATTTTTTATAAAATAGTATATTTTTAGGAATAATTGAAATTTGAGTGGTTTTATATTTTCTGGTTTTCAATATTCGAACATAATTAAAAGTCTGTCGTGTTTCCTTTTTTTATAATTTCGACAGTGAAAAGGAAAAAATAAATTCACGTGACCTTTTAAAATAGCATTATCGGCTCCTTTGTAAGACCCATTTCTTTCACAACTAGGCCTGGGCTTCTACAAAAGACCAAATTGATTTTGGGCTATACGTCGCAGATGCCTCCATTGTATGTCACCACTAGGTCTAGGCTTCTCAGAGCTTGGGCCAGACTTGGGAAGACAAAGTCAAAACAACCTATTGGCAACCTTTAAGACCCAATGGTTTTTAGGGCTCCAAGATTGGGCCTGAGTTAGAGATAAAACCCAACATATAAAATTGTATATTAATTTCTTAAAATGTAGCTTTCAATTTTTCTAACAAGAACTCTACAACTTTCCAAGAATTAGAGAAAAAAAGTAATCTCACACCTATAGAAATGCTTCGCTCTCCTAACCAGCAGCAACACGAACAAACCCTTAATAAATTTTGTGCTCCAAGATTTGGCCTGCCTCTTAGAGAGCCCGACAAAAAATGGGCAACCTTAAGACCCAATGGATTTTGGGCTCCAAGATTGGGTTGACTTAAAGATCATATGGGCCACCTTCAAGGCCCAATAAGTTTGGACTGAGCTTCAGATGGGCGGGCCTGACATAGGGAGACAAAGGCCCACAACATCTGGCCCACCAATTGATGCCTCGTCCAACTTACTTCAGCCCAAATCCTCACCCACCATGACAGACTCCGGGTTTCTCAGTTGGTTTCCATTGCTCAATTTGAACTGCCAAGTTTTGCAATTTTAGTCATTCAGAATTACAGTTTAAGTAAAAGGGCAACTGCTTTTCCCCATAATTTACAAGTTAAACAATCAAAGAGGTGAATTAAAGCAAGAGTAAACACTCACCGGATACAATATTGTTTGCAGGACTACCAAACAACTTCTATAGAATCAACTGTTCATCCCTCTGCCCTTCATCACATGCCTTCTTAATCCCGGAATATGAACATTTCTTATGTAATCCTTCCAATCTGTGCTTCCTACATCAAATCCGAACTGACCCTTTTCTTCCTCAGACATTATTTCCATCAATTGTTGTGTATTTGTATTGTCAAACCTGTTAGCATACAAAATTCGTCATGTGTAGTAAAATGTGTGGCTGCTATTAATAATCGGAGTACTTTTTAACTTACCTTCCTCCGTAAAATGTGTATGGCTTGTATATATGAGCTAAGTACTTCGCTTGCTCTTCTGATTTCTTGCATATAATTTGGAGTTTTTGCAACAATTTCCCATTTGTGGAGCTCACTGCTGCTGACCCACTTCGCTGAATTGTGTCTCTCCAAAGGTGCGCGGAGAAATCATCCATGGAGCTAAAAAGTTTCATTGATTCAACAGTTATTGGCCTGCCTTTTGAGTCCATACATGGTAATGAACTGTAATGTTCATATAGCAATCTTGCTAGCTCTTGGAAGACTAATGGATTTACAACCGACGAAGCAATTTGATAGACATTTATGCCTGGCTTTTCAGCCGCCCCGTGCTTTGCTATTGCTGCTAATGTTGCATTCACCACCATGTCAGCCGGAACCTGCGACTGGTTATGTTAAAAGGTTTGCAGCACGAAAATAACTCTGAACATTAAACTTACCACATCAAGAACTCCATTCGGGTCAACTAGAAAACCTGTAAGATATCCTTTTCCATAGTACAAAATTATAGGATCCATCATCCTGCAAAAATGGGAATAAGAAATTTGCATTTCTTGCAGGGAAAATTCGGTTAAATTAGATATGTACTAC
>JAYMTB010001843.1:0-10190 GCA_036897585.1 Francoa sonchifolia | reverse complement strand
CCTGGTGCATAAGGTAGAGGTTTTTGGTCTCATATTCCATAGATTATTAATAAAAGGACTATGAAAATAAATTAATATTTTGGAATCCAATTAATATGATTGTAAATTGAAAAATAATGAATTGATCAATTTTTGGGTCAATTGACTTTGTACGTCAAAAATCAACTAAGGTTAGTTAAAACTAAAATTATATATATATATATATATATATTTGGTATTTCTACACTAATGACTCTTATGAAAACTACCTGATGCAAAAGACCCCATAAATTCAACATATGCATATATATATCTGTGTTCCCTTCACCTCACTGGTTGACTACGTCGCTTAGTATGGAGCGCCATTGACATTACGCGTAGCCTGTTTGTTATCTCTGTGAATGAGGGTCTGGCGGAAGGGTCCGGAGACCAACTCTCTTCCATTAACTTTCTCCAACCTTGATCGCAATTTTCGGGGATGGGAGGCCTTAATGTGTTGTTTACAATTCCTCCTTCATCAAAAGTTCAAGCCAAAGTTATTTGACACAAATAAATAAGAATGGTACATAAAATGGACTCAATTAATTTCCTACCCTTATATCCATCATTGAGTTGCAAAAACAAGATGTCTATAAATGTATATGTAATTTGAAACAAAGAAAATGACAAGCAAGATTTCAAGTGCATTTGCCTATGTGGGCAGTACTTGGTTCAACAGCTAAAATCTTTTGGCATTGTACCAAGGGGCATTTTTTCAAATGCATTTGCCTAAACTCGCCGTATCATTAGATTATCAAGCAACTTTGTGGTGAAGTCATTAGATTATCTAGTGAGTTTCAAAAAGTGCTGTATTTTGGCAAATCGTTACCAAAAAATTGCATTTTGGTGGATATTTCTGCAAAGTACCGTACTTTTGCAGTTTTTCCTTAATTTCTCTCGTTTCAACTTTTTTAATAGACTGATTGTAGATAATCTAACACAAATGTCCCAAAGGATGGAAACCTTAAGGCCTTTTAATGATCAAACTCTTTTATATCTCTGCTACTCCCAAGGTTTATCCCTCCTGTATACTCAAAACTATGACTTGCGAATATATAGCTGACCTATAATTGCACCACAATGCATGTTGGCGTATGGCTCCCCCCCGGTCAAAATCTCCCACATTGCAATACCAAACGAGTAAACATCGACCTGTTAAGGAAAGAAATAAGTTCACAAATCATAATATTATAAAAATAAGCCTATTAATATTATAATTCACTCATACTCTATGAATGAAAAATAATAGGCCTTATACTAAAGTCCCGACCTTTTCAGAGACCTTGCTACTGCTACCATTCAATAACTCTGGTGCCATCCATGGAAGGGTTCCTCGCACACCACCAGAGACCAGCGTATTACGTTTAATTCTTGATAACCCAAAATCCCCAACCTGCAAAGAAAGCAACTCTCCAGATGAGTCCTACCTAAATCATTAAGAGTTGAAACACTAGTAAACATAAGCACCTACAGCCATATCGAAAGATTCATATGTGAGTTTGATCATATCATTAAGAAAATATAAGGAAAACAAATATTGCAGTCCACTTTGTTCATGCATCCTCTACCTTGCATACAGGTCGTTGAGGATCCCTCAAATTGACGAGCAAATTGTCACACTTCAAGTCAAAATGTACTATATTTTTCAAATGCAAATATTCCATGCCAAAAGCTGCATCCAATGCAATCATAAGCCTTTTACGCCGATCGATTGCCCTGAAGAAAGATCCCATTCCATGAACTCCTCTGCTAATACATTATACAATGAAACAAAACAATAGTGGATCAACTCACCGGTCCTTCCTTTGTAGGACATGTCTTAATGATCCGTTAATCATATATTCCGTAACAGTAGCTAATGTTCCTCCTGGTCCATCAGGAACTACCCCATAAAAGGCCAGCACATTTGGATGGTGAAGATTTGAGAGGATCTGTGCTTCTCTCCAGAAGTCTTTAGTCTGTAAAAGGAGGGCCAGAAACCAAAAGTAAGCTATTCATATCTCGCGTTATAAAACTATGAATTCTCTATCAGACTTCATTTATTATATGTATGTATCGGAACTCTTTCTTATTCTCATCATGATAAGAATTGAGCAGGAAATAAAAGAATTTTACAAGTTCGAAAATAATGACTTCGGGGACTCACCAAGCGCTCTTGCTCTGACGATCTGCCAGCAAAACAACTTTTTTTTATTCTCTTAATAGCAACATCAGTTCCTCTCCACTTTCCATGATAAACAGTTCCAAATGTACCACATCCTAATTCTTGCAGTTCTTCAAGATCAGCATTCTTTATGATCTGCAGTTGAGCATTCAAACTTTTATTTCAATGGAACTTGTCTATCATGTTTTGATTTTTGTGCTAATTATGATAATCCATGCTATTTTATGCTATGAACTAACACAAAATTAGTCTACAAGATAAGAGAGTAGTTCTGAACCTGCAAACCATAGATACCGGCTTCTAATTCAGCTATCGCAGCATCACTGAAAGATTCATCCTTTCCTTTATTATCACCTTCTGCATCCTAAGAGGCACAGGGTAGGAGCTTATATGTACAGAAAACATATATCAGCAACAATTTCTAAATCATGAAAATGTTACCTTGCAGTCAGATTCAGGATCAATGTTCTCTGCCTCTGTCTCTCTGGAAGAAAATTCATCAGTGGATTCATATTGTACACGTGGGATAATTGTTGAGGATGAGATGATTTCAGGTGATGCACAGTGAGTAACGTCCTCAACAATAACCACTGATGGCCTACCCTCACTGGCATGACGATGGACTGAGGGCTGTGATTGAACACTGAAAGACTCCTCAGACGTCCCCTTTACTGCAATGGCTAACTTTTCAATCTTCTGGTCACAAAAACTCACAAGGTCCCTATCATGGAGAGAAACATCTCCACCTGAAGCTGGATTCGAGGTCAATCTCTGAAATGATGATTTACAGATGGCAAGGTTATTCTTATCCAAATTTAAGCTATATCTGGAGAAATACTGAAAAGAAAGCTGTACTTACAGAGCTTGGGAATAAGGTTTCTTGATCACCTGATCTCTCAGATGCAATGTGTAATAACAGTCTTGGAGATCCACGAGAAACTGGTTGATCTGTTTCGGTCGTAGCACACTGTTGATCCTCGGTAACTACTTTGCTTATGACAAAAGTTTCAGATCCGTTTGTCTCTAAAACGTGCTCCATACTATTTGCATTATTGCTCAATGAAATGAGTGGTGAAGAAGACATTGTGCTTCTTGAATCTTCCAATTCCTTTGTGGTCAGGCGCACGCTAGGAAGATGGTTCATGTTTGGAAAATTCTTATAATTTATAGTCTTAAGTTCAAGGTTTCCTTCATAACAATCCTTGTCTTGACTTTCACAAGCATTATTATTTCCCATCCAATTTGATAAATCTTGACTTATTTCATGATTTTCGTTCAAATTTTCTGGTGTTCTGAAAGTAGGCTGATTCTCATATGTAGCAACTACTTGTTTCTCATCCATTCTTTCTTGGAATTCCACTGGGAACTCGAGCAATGAACTTGACATCCTCAGTGAAGGTGACTTTTCTCTGTCAGTGTTCAAAAAGGATAGCGGTATAATGTCTTCTTCCCGTCGGTCATCATGTACCTGTAACTGTGAATCAGAAAGTGCATGCACCATTTTCTGTTGCGAACCTTCCTTAGAAGCTGATAGCAAAGCAACTGAATCTTCGGGATGAGAAAGAAATTTGTCAGAACAGAATGCCTGTACCCTAAGAATAGAACTTTCTGACTTCTTATCATTTTGAAAAAACTCTCTATTGTGGTTAGGATTGTCAAAATACATCTCACGTGGCTTGTCAGTATGGTCATTTTCTATCAAATATTGGTTCGGATAATAATCCATCAATTGCAGAGGCTCATGGGAAGGATTGGTATAATAACTGGGGGATTCAACATAGTACGAATTCTCGTCTGAAAGTTTTTCGACAACAAAAGAATTGTTTCTTTCATTACAATCGGAGTACGGTTGATCCAAACAAAGTTGCAGACAAGAATTCATAGGATCTCGATGCTGAGGTGTAACTAGAGATAATGGAGGAGATTGATTAAAAGAATTTCTAGGCACATGGAGCGTGGTTAATAATTGGGCAGAAGGATACAGAAATTTGTTCCCCAAATTTGAGGAACCTGAGCTATAATCCTTTGTTTCAAAAGCATAGGAAGATGATGGAGAGTCTCGACGAAAACTTGGACTACAATCTGAGTTATTGCCCATCTGGGTTGTTTCGCTTCCCAAGCTCTGCCCACTTGAGCTCTTCTGAGGACTCAAATCCACCATGCCATTAACGGCCACAACATACTGATAATCAGCATCATTCTGTTTAATTGCCTTTTCTTCAAAAGAATTTGGTGTCTCGGATTCAGTTGAAGGTACAAGAAATAGTCGTAGTCTTTGAGAACCTCCAATTCTTTCCAGATCTTGATATTCTTCTATCATATGATGAAGATCTTCATTGGAACAAACAGATATAAGCGCATCAAGATCCTCACCGGGGAGCTGATACTTGATTATATGTGATTGATTACAAATTGCAGAAGTCTTCTTTGCTAGTTCATCCCAGGAGACATTTTTCCTGATAGATATAATCCGTGTCTCTCCCCCCACATATCTAAGCTTCCCATCATTAGGTCGAGGCAATATCCTTCCTCCAAAACTGCAGAGAAATTTCATCTTACCAGAGTACGAACCTTCTGAAACTCCCGGATCAAAATGATGGAATGACCTAGGAGACTCCATCACATAATAGGGTGGAGTGTTTGGTGGTTGAGGATTTCGATCATAATCACTTTTATCACTGTACTTTCCCGTTCCTTGCTCATTAGCACCATATTCCATGTGATATCTTCTTATACCATCCGGGTAAACCTTATTCTTCACATCAACTCCATATCCCACACAATCTGAATCCCTTCTCCTTTGGCCAAGAATGCCGGAAAGATCCTGATATCCTTGATGATGATTCTGATTAAAATTGAACCCCATTCTGTTTGCCTGGCTCTTATCCCCATCAGTCACAACCGGTCCTCTACTTACTCCAAAACGATCCCGCAAAAACTTGTTGGAAAATTCCTCACCTGTCTGTGAACAGATATCATGTACATTTCTCTCTTTAGAAAACCTATCACTGGATAAAACACTAGCTATATCTTTACAGAAAATCTGTCCTGGAGTACCCTGAGTACCAGGACCCTCATTCTCCATTGTCCCAAACAGACTCCACCTCGTTCAATACTAATTTATCTTACGCTTGTCTGAATACACAAGTCCTCTGCAAAACTTCTTTTAAAAATTCGAACAAATAATACTCATTCAAATTCAGCCCAAAACATGTCAACTTGCCTCCATAATTATATGGATCAAGAATCATAAAACCACTATAAATAACTCAATAAGGAATATACATCTCCATAGGATTGTTCTTCACAATAACATCAGATACTGTACAGTTCCTCTAATACAGACAATCTCCATTGTCTTTACTTTCAAATCCAAATGCCATTCAAATGTTTTTCAATCCATAACAACACCACGGAAGCAAAAATCACAACCAATGCTCAAAGAATTAAACCTTACATGCAATTTTCCACCAATGTTCCATATAAATTCAACTGTTCAACAATACCATAGATTCAATCTACCAATATATCCACAAACACAAAAATCAACATAAACCCATCATTAAATCATCATTATACATCAAAATTGTATCAATAGAGAAAATATACAAACAAACAAACAAACAAAATGGGTATGTAGCGAAATCAACATAGATACTTTAATTATTATACTGAATGGTACCT
The DNA here is from genome assembly GCA_036897585.1 of Francoa sonchifolia. Lineage (NCBI taxonomy): Eukaryota > Viridiplantae > Streptophyta > Magnoliopsida > Geraniales > Francoaceae > Francoa > Francoa sonchifolia. Next base: position 4,324 of record JAYMTB010001843.1, on the reverse strand, counting down.
GTTGGTTCGATCATCCGTTGGTATAATCTGAAAATGAAATCATTGAAACTGGAAAAGTTGATGGATTTTAGGATAAAATCAGAGAAAACCCAAAAGAGAAAAATGGAAATGGAAATTATGTGTAGTTCAGGACGAATGGTTGAGAGAGAGAGAGAGAGAGAGGATTGTTGCATGAGAATCGGAATTGGAAGGAAGGCATTGGAATTTGAAAGTGGACATTCCCATTTTCAATTTTTCATATGGGGATTTACAAATTGCTTGTAATAAGGTACAAATTAACCAATGAACTAACTTATGAATGTAAATTGAAATATGTCCTATCATCGTAATTAATATAACACTTAAATATATTTTTGATCCTTTAAGTGGACTATGGTTAGTTTCTTCTTATTTTAAAGTACCTAAACGTGTATTACTTTATGCCAATGTCGTCCACCAGGCCTGTTAAAAGGAAAAACATTGTCACATTGTTGTAAAGACTCTTTCAAATTGATCGCAAACTCTCTTTGCTTATGACTTTTAACAGTAAGGAGATTGAGAGTCTATGTGTATACTTTTCTTTAATCCAAATTTTTATCTTTTATACCGATAGAGAAATCGCCAAGTTTGAGACAAAATCCCAAATTTTTAATAAAAGCTCGGGTATTTTGATATATAGTGAACTTCTCTTCGTTACAGGAGAAATCCAAAATATATAATTTGAAGATGTGTCACAATTTGGACCATCTCCATCTCTAGAATTAACCTTAGACCTATCGTCTTAGGACTTTACCTTGGATAAATTTAAGACATTCCTCTACTTAGAATAATATCAGCTCACTTCTTAAGTTATTAGTTGTGACAATTTTTTATTCTTGGAGATGTGAAACTACTTTGTCAAAAATTTCGAATTCCTCAAATCTGGCATAATTAAATAACAAATAGATTTTGGCAAAAAATTGACATAATTCAGCACCTATTGTCTATGTCCACTAACTGGAAAATTTGATGATTTTGAGTTTAGAATTTAATAATCACGTCCCATTTTTTCTAGAATATATAATTTTGCAACAGATTCGAATCTGAGTTTCATTATCTAATTCTTATTTTTGTAAGTTTTTCTCAGGAAATTTAGAAAAAAATCACAAAATCAAAAACGAATTTCTTAACAAGAATCGAAAATAAAGAGAAAGATTTGTGTAATGTGAGCAGAAAATGATGAGACAGGAGAGAATTGCGAGACATAATGAAAAAGTACGTCGTCTAAAATTTAGCCCAAAACTTAATAGGCTAATATTAGAGATGTATTATTTATATTGCCAGGTACCTAATAAATAATAAAAGCATTAATTATATTTTGGCTTAAATAAATTATTGTCCTCCAAACTATTACCCTAGTAAAAATGCCTATCATTTGTAACGTTTTACTTTTCGAAATTAGTGGTTATAACAAAATATTTTTTTCCTTTTTATCTTCTTCCACAAACAAATAAACAAATTCTGGGAATTCAGAAAAATTGTCTAATAAAAACTTAAATTTTTTCCATTTTCAATCATGAATCCATATCATCATTCCGTGAAAATTGAAACCCATATCAAAATTTGATCAATTTCATTTGAGTTTCTTTTTTCTCATAATTTTGACATCAATATCTAAAACATTCGTCAATCACTATGGAAAAAACCTTGAACTTTTGACTTCAAATTTTGCACCTCAATCTTGGATTCCAATTTCTCATTCCTTAAAATCAAAACTCCTACGAAAAATTACGTAAATTTTTCTGGGTTTCCGTTTTTTACTCAAAATTCAAAAATTCATCAATCCAGTTCGTGGCCTTGCTTCATACCCATGAAAAAAACTATTTTTTAATGCCATTCTAATTTCATTTTTTTCAATTATTCCCTCCAAAAAAACAAAACTCAAAAAAAATTGAGTATTTTTATCTGGATTTTCATAGAATTGGATCTCATACCCACTAAAATCCTCGAAACTCTATTCATTTTTTGATTTATCTAAATTAACCATAAATCAAAATTTAAAATTTCACAAAATTCATTGAAAAATCAGCTTTTGGAATCAAACCTCATTTCCACAGCAAGAACAGCTTAAATGTTCAAGATGTGATTTTGTTATTACAATAATTATAATCTTTGACAGCCACACCATTGTTGCGAAAACTGCCGGCGATATTAGACAAAAGGCGGTCCTCTTTGCAACACTTCGATAGGCTGCGGTAACCAAAAAAATGGAAAGAAACCATTAAACTAGAAAAATAGAATTTCATAAAATATATCGGAATCTCAGTCGAAAGAGAAAAAAGGAAGAAGAGAGAAAATAAAAAAGGAAGAAGAAAAAGAAGAGAGATGGAAAAAAAACATGAAGGGATTCCGTGGAGAAGAAGAAGATAAAAATAAAAAGTAAACAGAAAATTAAACGGATTTGACGACAGGGATACTTTGTTACAAACATTAAGTTTGGGAAATAAAATGTTACAAATGATAATTTGGAAGGCACTTTGTTACAAGGGTAATAGTTTTGGAGACAAAGGTGTATTTAAGCCTTATATTTTAATTATATCACAAAATTTGAAACTTTTAATATTTCATGTGAAAGTAAACAAAACTCAATACCATATATTGAAAATCTGGATCGTGACAGTTATAGTGCCTAGAACATGTCATAAACCTATTAACAAGACAATTTTGAGCAGCCAGACTCCTATCAATTTCACATTTCATGTTTCATGTTTCATGTTTCTAATCGACATGAATCATACTCAAATGTTCAGTCAACAACACAATTATCAGTAAAATAGTTTAATGAAACACTAAAAAATGCTACATGAGAGTTCTTCTACGTAATTTAAAGTCCGATTCATCCAAATAACTCATGCATAACAAAGGTGTCTAAAGGTATGAGATTTTTTAACATTAAATAGCTAAAAGGTCTAAAATGTACAACAGTAAAACTCCATGACTTTCAACAATTCCGTGTTCAAATTCCAATTTTCTGCCCAAATTTTTTTTAAAAAAACTCAGCAACATCTAAAAAAAAAGTCGAACTTTCACTAAGCAAGTAACGCCCACAAACATATCAGAAAACTTCCGTCCTCAATAGTAAAGGAATTTTGTCACATTGTCATCTGATGTGTTTTCGATCAAGAAATGGGTACCTTTAAAGTCTTGGCAAAAACGCTGTTGCCGAATTTTCTTCTCTTTGATATTCACATCAGCTTCTGGGTTGACTGAAGGAACCGATAGAGCTGCATTATCTTAAGCATATGTGGCTACCCAGCGTTTGAGTTTCGGTTAGGAGTAGGGGGATTGAAGACAGGATTTTCTGTGGTTGGACTACCACTACCCATATCCTTGGTTTTGTGAAGGAGAAAGGTACCGGAGAGAATTGTCACGAAACCACACAGTTCAGTTACAATCTGCGATGCATTTTGTGAATCCCAATCCTGCATTTGAAATGTGACCGTTAAAGAGGATGAAAATTAGTTTTGCATGTCATCATTATGGTTACCAAACCTCTAAAGCATATTAGAAAAGTTTACATGTAAAGATATCGAATTATTGTGTCACCTTAAACATGATCATGCTAGCAAGAATGGTGAAAGTTGTGAACATGACGTAGTAAACAGGAGATATTACTGCAGTGTTAAAGGTGTCCAACGCCTGCAAAGAAAGATCAGATTATAAATCGAGCATTTCTCCTACCATAGAGTAGGCGAATAATTTCACAAACTAAAGCAGAAATTGATACTAAGAACTTTGTTTACACAGGTACAAAACATCAAAAAAAATTATTTCAAGTGGTGCCCAAAATATCAAAAGCTAAATGATGAAAAGAATGCCAGCCATCACAAAACAACAATAGTATATACTTTTTGAGTGATCAAACACAAGTTGATACTTGGTCCTGGTCCTGCCCGTTATATCCCCTTATCCTAAGTGCATGCTTGATTTGATTATAGCTCTCCAGTATATTCTTTTTTTTTTCAAAAATTTTGGACTACACAAATAAGGTAGCCCTTCCTCTAAAACCAAATCTCTCTACACCATGGTGTAGGCGAGATTAACAGGCCTCTTGGCATAATGCAAAGGGATTTTAAGTTCCTAATTTTGTAGATATGTGTTAACATGCATGTTTGGAATATATGATTAACATCAATTGGTTTCTATACAAGGTACATACAATTCAACTTTTACAAGCCAAAGGCCGACCAAAGGGTGGACGACAAGGCTTCAAACTTCAACAAGCTCAATTCATAAATGGTTATCGATTTTATTTTGTGCTACAAAACTGAGATATATACACACATATATATATATACAATTATAT
>JAYMTB010001842.1:0-10192 GCA_036897585.1 Francoa sonchifolia | reverse complement strand
ATCGGGAAGCACGTGGATGGAAACCGTTGCTTCTCGAGGTATTATAATCACTACCATCTTGGTTGGTTCCTCGGACTGAACTCCGACCACCAAAACGCCCTCTTGAAGGTTCTGTTTGGTAACTGCCTCGGCCCCTTCCCCTTCCTTGTTAAGGACAATTTACGTAACAGTATAAATTAATACAGCACAAACAATTTACGGAACAGAAAGAAGACAGTTTTCTATTGTTTCAGTAATAGTTCGGGAAAATGTCAGAAAAACAATATTTATGTGCGCATGTGTGTGACAACAGATTTTTGGACATTCGAGAATTGTAATGGAAATAAATTATGGGCACTTACTTCCTCCTCGAGAACCACCATTGATGTTTGCTCTCCTCTCCTCGACATAGATTTGCCTTCCACCTATCTCTATGGGAGATGCCTACCAAAGGAGAAAAAAAAAACAGATGTGCAGGTAAATAATTGCTGATATTCGGTATGTAATATAATCAATCATTTAATTGATACTGAAAAGGTTTAATAATTAGTGAATCGAAGTTCAACCTTGATTGCATTTTGAACACCATTAGCATCTTCAAACTCGACAAATGCGTAGCAAGCACCTATTTCCTGAAATTAGACAATACATTTTTTAGTTTCTTTTAATGCTATAAAAAGCACACGGTCAAAGGATAGAAAGATATCTACCTGGCGTAACCTAATGAACACGCCGCCATCAGGCTTGATTTTGCCAAAGTTCTTGAACTCCTGCAAAATCTCAGCAGAAGTAACAGTTGATGGCAAATTTCTCACATACACAGATTTTGATTCGCCTGGAAGAATAAATCATAAAGATCAACTTTGTGATCATCAAACATGAATGCATAATAGTTGTTACAAGCAACAAATTCATTTTGAGCGATGAAATAAGTGAGACAGAAGATATAGGTCTCAAATAGCACATATTGAAGACGATTCTACAAACAGGTCAAAGATATGAAACATTCTTACCTTCATCTGTGGGAAACCCTTCCTCCGCTGTCTCAACTCCGGATTCATGCACAAATGATTGATTAGGAGTTGATTGAGGTATATAGTCCCACTCCGAAGGAGTTGAAGCGGTCTGAACAGAAGGCGGAGTAGCAACTTGTGATGCAGCTGGAACTTTAGGAACTCGCAACTGATGAGTTTTGGAGATTTGGAAAGCACAGGTAAATTCATTGCAAATCAGTCCAACATAACCAAGTTTTAATACTTTCGACATATTAGTATGTACTGTGCTTAGAAAGAAAAGGCAGGGGTGCCCCTGCTATTTCCATGCAGACTTTCACTATGGACCGCATGAATACAACACACAAACATACATCTAAGTAAAAGATGAGGAGCTTACAATAGAAGCCCAAGTTTTCTTTGGAGGTGGTCCTACAGGTTCCTCCACAGTAGGAGCTGGGGTTTCCTGCACAGGGTTGACCACACTTTCAATGCTTGAAGATATTTCCTCTATAGGAGTTTCTTCCACCACAATCTCAGCCTCAAAATCAGGGTGCTGCTGTTGCTCTGGAAGACTGTACTTGTCAACTGGATCATCTTCTATGTGAACTGAGTTAACATATTCTCTAGACTCTTCCTCCAAAACATAGTCAGAAACTGCTGGAACCACTGAGTTAGACCAAAGTACAGTTATTGTATTAATGAAAAAGATTATTCTAAAAGATTAGGAATTAGCCAATGACTCATGCCAAAATGAACTGAAAGATATTTGACATTACCCGGTTGTTCGGGAGGAGCAGAAGTGTCTAGTTGTGTGTCAAATTTGTTTTCTGATAATACAGGTGCTGAATGCTGGTAAATCATCCCATCGTCAAGAAACTGAAAGATATCATTGAGAACAAAGTAACCCTTCTCTTGAGGAGCAAGGAAAAAGTTCTGCACAAAATTCCTCCTGCCATTGTAATCCTTGATTTTAACAGATCCTGTAACCACCACCAGAACTCCTCCATCCCAAGACTCTAGAGAATTAATTGTCTTGATCTCAATTGCAGTGAAATTGAGTGACATGACAAGACTATGAATTTGCTGTGTATTGAAAAGAAAAAGTGAGAAATACTTGTAAATATATTTGGCAAGCTACACAATTCAAGGATCAAAATGCGAGGGAATAATAATGTTTAAAACAAAATACAAAACAAGATTTATGGAACTCTTAACAGCTATTGATGTGTGTGACTGAGTGTTAAAACAAAAATATAATCATAGGTTCTTAATCAACCAGGAAATTGCATTATACCATTTTCCATTGATGAGTTCCATTCACCATGCTGAATAGAGAACAAATAAAATAACCACAATTCTAAAACATAATGCATAAACACAGTATAAGTGTAATTTCAACGAGAGACCATAATTGCTGAAGCAGACTCGCTGGAATCCCCATCAACCCGAACCATGGTGCTTGAATCAGTATAGTACCGATGAGCATCTTCAGGTTGTTGTTGAATGACCTGATAGTACTGTCCAACAAAGTACGAACCAACCTGAAACAACACATATACTCATAAAGATAAATAAAAACATCAAATTATCAAGTAACGATAATCTTAATTTTCATTTCAAATAACCACCTGAACAGCATTAACACTTCCTGGATACGAACTGGCCATTTTCACTTCTCTATCGTTCTAAAAAAGCATCCAATGCTAAAAAAAGCTTCTAAACCCCAACCTATCACAGAATCTCCAACAGCTACTATATCCGAAACCCTAAACCATCAAAAAACTAGGGTTTATAAGTATTACTCAAAGATCGTAGCTCGACAATGGTGCTTAACTTCTTCGTTGATCTATATCAACAGCACGAACCTCAATCCGAAATTCCTATATCGATCCAATTACCGCGTAAAGGAAAACGAAGATCGAGAGAGATTGAGGGAGAGAGGAAACTGGAGAATATCTGCCAACACGAGCGAGAGAGAGCTAAATTGCAGACTTGAAGGATTCCTTCATTTTTTATCGCTTAATTTTCTAACTATATAACGAAAATACGAAGGATGATGGTAAAACAATCACAGCCGTTGAAAAGATGGGATCCATATCAGATAATCACCACCGTTGATTTTCAAAGCAAGTGAATTTTTCATTTATTATGAAAATAATTAGCTAAATATAAACTATTGAATTATAATAAATTCATAATTTTTTGTGCATAAATTACATTAATAAAGATCTAAAATTAAATTAATATTTCTATGAAAAATTTAGTACTTATAAACGAGTTTTTTTGTATAATCTAAATGTAACTTTCTTCGGAGTTAGCAGCAGAAACAAAAACTACGACAATTGTAAATTGTATCCTACAAATCGCGACTAAAACTATAGTACAATTAAAACCGGAAAAAAGTTGTAAAACTACTACTCCGCGCGACAAGAAAATGGAAAAACAAAGTTTCGAAAATGTGATGCAAGTAATTCTTATCTTGTTAGTATATGCCTAAAATAAAATAGACACTACAAGAATGAAAGCGCAGAACTATTTTCGAGTCATCATATGGTTGTTTTTTACACGATGGTGAAAAAGCAAAGTTTTCTTAGTCGTAATCTTGGCAGTTTAATAGTACGACCCGTAATACGCCTGAGGAACTGGAGCAGGTTGTTGAGTTGGAGCAAGAGTTGCTGCAGGAGTCGGCTGGGCATAACTTTGCTGCAGGAAAGCCTGCAAATGTTACAAAAGGGAATGAATGAGGCATGTTCGCCAAGGATCTAAAACTATGGTAACTGATCGAGAGAGCGAGATCAATATATAATGAGGATTAGTATGATGGGTTACAATTGCTTTTGAAAGTGAGTAATTTGAGATAGTCAATCAATTTAAGCGAATTGCTTCGCAAAAGATAAATGCGAAAGTTTTGTTACCTGAGCAGGATATGTAGAAGGATAAGCACCATAAGTAGCAGTTTGTGGTGCGGATGCGGGAACTTGTGGGTAACCACCATATGCACCATATGCAGCCTATTACAAGAAGAGTTCACGATTATTGTCGAAGATGTTTCCCGGCAAAGATATTCATGAAAACAATCATAACAAATCACATAATTACTGTACCTGTTGGGTATAGGGAGGCAGCCACTGTTGTCCTTGAGGTTGTGTACCTTGTGGCCAAGCTTGAGGCTGTACACCATAATTGGTGGCTGCCCATTGATTCTGTGCATTTGGATAAGCACCGACCAGAGAATGTGCAGTTGAAGGAGCGGTTGAGTAAGTTTTGGCAATCTTTGATCTGTCCGAATAGAGGGAATCCTCAGCATGACGCTTTTTCAACTCTGATGTACTCCTTTGGTGTAAGAAGAGTTTGGCATGCCGATCATCAGCTTTCTTGAGAAGCTGTAAATCTCCAAAGAGGTCCAGAAACTGCAAAACCATTTATAAGCATGCAATGCAGGCGTTTACATACACTGTTGATGGTTTAATGGATTGGCCAGGTAATAAAATGATTACCTCGAGAAAAATGCTTGAGAGCTCTTCCCTCTCAGAAGGACTAGCAGAATTCATGTTATCCGAGCTGGGTGTTATAAACTTCTCCACTAATACATCTAAATAATCAATTCGTTTTGGCAGTGACTGGACAGACTCTAGAAAGATTAATTCCTGCATGTATCGTCAAAACAAATGCAAAATCAGTATATTATATACAAATGTAGTGAAAACATTTTGGAAAGTATTATAGTTCAAGACAGTGGAAAAAACCTCGAGAAGTGGTTTTGATAATTGGACATGATCAAGTGCCTCGACTAGAATGTCTCTTGCTCTTTCTGCATTCCCAGAGACCTACCAAAGGATTAATAGAAATTATTACTAAATTAAAATGATAAAAAAAAGTAAAGTAAATATTTTGAACAATTTGATCTAACATGATTGAAACCTGAGCAAAAATGTGGGAATAATACACAACACGATCCTTAAAACTACTTAATCAAAGGGAAGATCTGCTCAACAGAAACAGTAGTTCATTTCTTTCCGGATGGAAGCGACTTCTAATATGCACCAACTCTCAAAAGAAACAATAAATTATTCGAAGTGAGCACAATTAGCACCAAGTAGCAACTTACCAAGTGCAAAATTCGAGAATACTGAGCATACAACATCGGTAATGCTTGCGAATGTTCCTTCCCTTTCTCAATGGCAATGGTATGTTCATATAATGAGAAAGCCTCTTCCAAATTCCCCTGTAAAATCAAGAAAATCGACCAAGTCAAGCAAAACAATTATTGCAACTTAAAACCTTCAGATACTTGCTGAAAGCACTTACCTGCCGACGTTCCATGTTTGCATGCTTAATTGTTGCTTCCAGAAGACCAGGCGAAATCTCAGTGTGTACAAGTTGATAGGCAGCTCGTGCACCAGGTATATCACCATTCTTCTCTTTAAACCGAGCAGCAAAAAGGTGAATATCTGGTTGTCTCTGTTAAGCACAATGGTGAAAAAATATATATAACTCACTCACAATAATAGTACGTACAACATAAAAACACAAAATGGTAACAAAAAAAAAAAAAAACACAATTAACAACCGAAAGTGTAAACAATCTTCATGTCAATATTAACTGTTGGTGATACTGGACAGTGTGATGCCATCATACAATTCAGGAACAGCTTTCTCCTGCAGGGTATTCTCAATTTGCACTTAATACATTCTTCGGCTTAAATTTGTTTCCTTCCCCTCTCAAAATAAAACTTAACATGTAAAATAAAATAGAAAACTGAGATACTTGGCATATTCAAAATATGCATCAATACATAACCCTCAAAGCTTACTTGAAATCCTGGTTGACTCAAACAAACATTTGTAATCAGATATAAAAATAAACTAACAGTAACTAGATTAGCTACAAGGAGCTAAAGAAGTATGCGAAAACGACAGGATTGAATTTCCTACCTTGACAAAGACTTGGGTAGCACGAGCAAGAGCATTAGCTGCAAGGTCCATTCTTCCAATAGCTTCCATGCATAGAACATATCTCATCCAGTAGTCAGGATAGTTTGCACATGCAATTAGGCATCTCTCATACAACTTGACCATCTAATACAAGAAAACATCATGATAGATTAATAACAACATAGAGATTCATACATTTAATTAAAGGGATAGCACAAAGAACAAAGCACAAAGGAGATATAAATAAGAAATACTCCTTCACTGGAATAGAGAGGCCCCTCAAATATAGAAGGAGGGACCTCCTTTGCCTGACAGATTCACCTGCATGCATAACATTGGAATTTAAAAAGAATATAATTCAGAATACAACATCACGAACCCAGAACATCCACAAACAAATAGAGTTTGGGGTACTTAGCCTTTTAGAAACCAAATCGTAGGCCCATGCGTTAATCTCAAATCAATTTCCCCTTTAAAAAGTTGCTTCATCCAACGATTAAGCCAATAAGGCATATGATGCAGCAGATACCACTCAAGTGAGTTAATATATAACACAGACTGAAAACTACGAAAACAGATATTTGATGATGGATGACAAACAAACCCAAATACCTTGTTGAAGTCGTCTTGCCTTCCTATAAAATCCAAATAGTTATGCCAATTTTCAAGCTCTGCAACATTGAGGGGCCGAACATGAAAGTAAGGCCTCTTTATAGCTGTTTCAAAACCAATGATCTTAGAATCGAACTCCTTAGTGTTCTTATACATCTCTTCTCTAGGACCGACATACTTCTGCAACTCCTCTGCTTCTGCTGAGCCAGCACTTACAGGTTTAGGAGATTGTTCTGCAGCATCAGGATTACCATCTCCCTCATTAGCATGGTCCCCAACATGTGAAAGCGCAGCAGCTTCTTCCTCAGCAGTCCTCAATTCCGACAAATGCCGACCGACAGCTAACTCCTTAAAGCTGTAACGCAATTGGAAACACTAAGCAGTCTTTCCACAGAATTAATGAATTATAAAACCCGTTACAAAGACATTTTGATGCAAGAACAAACTGAAGAGGTTTGGTAACAAAATATCACAAACCAAACAAAGTTGAACATACTCCTCAGACTATGATATATTTAAATATATAGACAATATAACAATAAAAATACCTGTTAAAATATCGATCAAGTTGTTGATTTGGATTCTCTAATATCCTTGTGTAAATTGTGGCAAGACGGCCCCACTCCTGCTGCATGTATTCATATTCTATATATCTATCCCAAAGGGGATAGGAAAGATAGTCTGATCCAACATAAGCCAATCCACGTTCAAAAAGCCTGAAATGACAGAATAAAAAGGGATTGTTATGACAAGTTTAAGGATCAGGTCGGCTGATGCAAAGACATCCACAAACACAATACATCACTAACGTTGAAGTAGAAGAAACAATTCACTCTAACAGCCTATGGCACTTCCAAACGCTGCATTTACCTTCCTGATAAAACCGTACTAGGACAGAGAAATGGAGCAGAGATGGAGGCAATCTTTGCCCTCAACAGGATGAGATCTTCCAGCAGCAATTTTCATATTGATGAACCAGAGTGTCAAACTTAAAGAGAGCCATAGTTCAAGGATAACTACGTGACTTATGACAGAGGCCTTTGGAGAAAAAGGGAAAACACAGGGGGTACAATGAGGCCAGTAAAACAATACAAGTAAATCTTAAAAATTAAACAGCTATCAAGGGCTTGCACATCAGAAAAATGAATTTCTGAGATGCATTCCCCTCAAACCTTTCCGCCATACAAGTGAGGAACAATGTTGCAGTCATACTGAAATAAGAATCACCCCATCATTATCTCCCAGTGCAGAAAAACAATAAACAAAAAGCCATTACCTTCGTATAGTGTCTGGATCTCCATATGTGCCGATGGAAAAAATGCAATAATGTAACCAAATGTCCACAGAATAAGTCACCCCTTGAACTGCCCTTTCGTAGACCTCCATAACTTTTTCGATAGATCCTAGACGTGCCTCATGATCTGCGTACTTCTTCCAATAACCATAACATAGAGGAAACTCAGCTAAAAACTCATCATACACCTTTCTAATCTTTATAATGTTGTCCTGCAGGATAAAATAAAAACAATATACTTATTTACTGTACACAAAGAGTTATCTTTATAATCCACTATTTCATGTTAAAATAATTCATACTGACATACCTCGGCAACCTTCTCAGTTTCATCAATCAGGTCAGTCCATGCATTAAAATCTAATGAATTTGCCCTCAGAATACTCCACAATCGATCTTCTTCGATGGACATAGATAGCACTGCAGGTAAGAAGAAAAAGGTAAGTCTATTATCCCACCAAAGGTCCGTACTAACAGGTATACATTTTATCTCTCTGTGTTGTGGTTATGTGATTTTAACCACTGACTACATTTTAACCCACTATCCTTAATGAATATGGTGAAAGTCACAGGAACCACAACAAGCATCACATATAGAATACATACCAGATCCACTTGTAAACTGTTGCTCAGCAACTCTCACATTGTCTGTAGCATTTCCATTTGGAAACGATGCAACATTCCTGTTTTCGCCAACACCATTACCATTTGCAGAAAATTCATTAACCAAATCTTGAGATGAGTCCATGGCTGTGTTTTCAAGTCCCGGAGCATTTCCACTGGTATCAAGCACTTCAACAGCTGCCTTGGTCTCATGTCCTGTATTCATAGGAGCTTCTTGCACAGAAGGATTAGAATCTTTGTTAAATGTACCTCCATCACCTAATCTAGAATCACACTGCACTGTCTGAACTTCATCCTGCCAAGTAGCAGAAGCAGCCAGATCTCCAGGAACAGCCTCCGAGTTAAAGGCAGCACCATCAGAACCAACATTTGAGTTGGTATCAGTATAGTCAGCCGAAGTATGGAGCTCAGATGAGTATTCCATCGATGCATATGTTTGAGTAACTACAATTTCACTCTCTCCCATACCTGATTAACAGATTGCAACTGTGAGAAAAGAAAAACAATGTCTAACAAATTCAGTGAAAAACATGTGCAAGACTTCGCAGCAATTAAACATTTTTCAATAATCTGTCTTCTTATTTTTTTATCTTATCTCTCCTATATTTCCCAAACACAGCCAAAACTAATTTGGAATCACGAGCCATATCGTATTTCCAAACCTAGCAAAGCAAATTGCTCTCTGGAGAAAAATAATCCTATCATATAAAAATACGTTCAGCCTAACTAAAAAAATCAACACCTATATTCCACAATTTGCTTCAGATCCAAACGGCAAATGGTAAAATCAAACCTCTCTAGCCTCACACATCATACATCAACCTAGGGTTTGTAAACACTAAATCATAATCAAAATTAAAAAAACGGAAACATAAGAACATAAATGAACTGAAAACGTTACGTGAAACTCCAACAACGTCCTCTTCTAAGAATCCTGGATTCAGTTTCTGCAATTTGACGAACTTTCGCGCTTTCCTTTGAAGCTTTGCGAGGGAAAATAGATGCTGCAACGGATAGATAAAAAACGAACCAGAGAAATCAGCAGAGAGATGGCAATCGGTGCCGTTTATATCTGAATTTCCGCTAGCGCTTTTGCACCCTTTTCTGCATTGGTCTGGAATCGCCCTTTGGTATTGGGCTGGGCCTGGGCCTGGTAATGGGCCATTTCAATAATCTCGTTGACTCGTTACACTCAATCAATCATATATCTTAACTATTGTTTTTTAATGTGAGTTCTAAATATCAAAATTATATTCAATTAAATACTTCTATAAAATTTTGTCAATTATTTAAAAAACTGTAGAATCTATTTACCATCTTCATTTTCATTAATTTTGCCAAAAACTCTATTGTTATTCGTTCCAAACTTTTAAACTTTTTTCCGATAAAATTGATGAAGATAGCAAGCGGGTCTCACAGTTTTTTCAGATAATTGAAATTTGACAGAGATACTTAATTAAATGCAATTTTGACGTTCAGAATTGACATTGACATTGTCCAAAAAAACTGTGGAATCCACTTACCATCTTCATCTTCGTTAATTTCGCCAAAAACTCCATTGTTATTAATTTCAAACTTTTTAACTTCTTTCCGACGAAATTGATGAAGATGGTCTCACAATTTTTTCAGATAATTGAAATTTGACGGATGTACTTATTTGAATGCAATTTTGACGTTCAGAACTCATATTGATATTATCCAAAAAAATAGTTCAAACTACCTAATTGAATATAACTTTAAAAAAAAAAAAAAA
>JAYMTB010001841.1:0-10193 GCA_036897585.1 Francoa sonchifolia | reverse complement strand
AGATACCAAAGAAAATGCATCTGCATCCCGAATTCCTTAAAGCCGATGATCTTTCTGTTCGTAGTTCACTTCTAGAAACAAATCCTTACAAACTAAAATATTTTACTTGAATATTCACCTTGCCCGGTGCCCTGTTTCGATATCCATATGGGCAATCTCCATGCTTTTGGCATGAGAGAATCTTATTTCCAAATATTACGATGCTGTACAAGTAAATTTGATTATGTGTTTCGTGTTATGTGTTTTGTAGACATAATTATTGTTGGATAATTTGGATTTAATTACCATCTCATCTTGTTATAATGTAATAGAAATAAATAATTAAATTAATTAATTATTGGTAAAAGCCAGTGGTAAAATTGTAAATAAGTAAAGTCAAGAATTGTTATTAATTCGCGGCACTAATTACTCGAATTAATGTTTGGCGTTCAAAATTTTTGTGTGAGCTTAACTGTCTAACAGAGAGCTCCCGACTGCGATTTCTTCGTATCTCCTCTCTCTCGTTGATCATGCAGGCAGCCATAACCTTGTGAAATTCTCCCGTGATCGGAGTTCAAAGTACTCGAATCACTGAATAAAGCGGGAAAATGTGAGTTAACTGTTTGTTTTTGTGTTGATTTTGGAGAAAGATCGTATGATTTGATGAATATTGACTAATGGAAATTCATTTGTTGTTTTGTGATTTGGTTACATTTGATGTATTGTTTTGTTATATATAGATTATGTATTGCATTTGAATCCTTTGCTTTTCGATTAAACAGTTGGTAGTATTTTGTTCTCTATGTTTTTGGTGCCCTAGTGAATCATACGGTATGCTGTTTTGATGCAGTGTATGGTGTTGTCGTGTATCTTCCTTAAGATTGATGAGTTTGTTATGTGATGTTTGAATGTGTATTCTTAATGAGCAGAGTTATGAGTATCTTAGTATTACTTAATCTGGTGATATTTATTTGATATGTCTAATAAACTGTCTTTTGAGTCTCTCTTTATCTTTGCAATTTCTTTGTGTAGATCGAAGAGTTATGGATAATTTGTTGGAGGCAATGGGAGTCTTTAAAAACAGTATGCCAATGTGCCCAACTGACCAGCATTGTTCACAGTGGGCAAGGAAATACTTGAGCTATTGTCTGTGCAATACCAGAGATGCAGTGGCATTAACATTGGGTTTGATGAGTGTCCTCAGTTGGGGAGTAGCTGAGGTACCTCAGATACTCACTAATTACAAGCAGAAGTCCACTGAGGGTCTCTCTGTTGCTCTATTATTGACATGGATACTTGGGTACTTAGCTTACTGAACATTACTAGCAAAATATCATCTGTGTTCGCTGTGTCAATTTCATCCAACAATGTTTTCTTGTTCCAGTCTATTTCATTTCGATTTTGTCTTATATTAAATTATACTGCAGAGATCTTTTCAACCTCTTTGGCTGCTTGCTGGAACCAGCTACTGTGAGTGGTTCTTTTGCTTCTCAAACTGCTACATAGTTTTTTTTTTAAAAGAAAATATTGCATGCAAGAGAAGAAATTAAAACCTCTTGATGTGATGAATCAACGACCTTTCGAAGTAAAACATTATGATGTTGAACCAAAGTACTTTTTTCAATTATGTTGCTTCCAGTTGACAGCAATTTTTTCTGCTTTTTTGCAGCTTCCAACACAATACTATATGGCAGCGGTAATAGTATCCAATGAAATCTGAACTAACTCTTGGCACTTTATGTGTTGTTAAATTGATAGCCTATATGACTATCTTGGTGTTATACAGTTGTATACAGTCACTAGCATAGTTCTTGCTGCTCAAGCCATATACTACCGTGAAATATATCATCAACTGAAATGCAATAGGAGAAGCGACACGGTATTAATTTGTTGAACTTTGTTTTCTATAATCTGCATCTGTTTAGTTTGCTCAATTCGAGATTGTCAATCCCAACTGAGGAATAATAATAAGTGGAATAGGCAAAGTTGGCAGTCTCAATGGAAGTCAAACTATATTTTTATTGCTTATTTTTGCAATATAGGATTTTCAACCTAATCAAAGTGAGACAGCAGAGAAGAGAGAGAGCGGGCATATTGATGTGAAACTACGCATCAACACTGGAAAAGGGAGTAAAGGGTCCAACGTTTTCAATGAACAGAACATTATGAGTTCACCAATTCCTCTTCCATCCATTTTTCCAAATAGTGCCCCTGGGAGGCAACTATATTACTTGTAACTGTTTTTCTTCTGATGTTCTACAATATGCACCATTCCTTTCTTGCTTAAAGAAGCTGTTTATCATAAGAAATTAGGAATATCAATATCTTTGGGTTTTCATGTACAAATATCCTTGTTTTTCTGTCTTGTGTTAGTAATTTTAACAGCTAGTGTTCATTCTGTATAAAAATCTGCAATGTTTTTGATATACTTATATGTTCATGGGATGATTGTGTTCTTTTAATATTCATCGGGTCAGCAAGATCTCTCTCAAGTAGTCACACTCCTACTGCAGGGTCTTGTTTGGCACAAAGAACATCTCCTACTTTTGCTCATATTCAGAATTCCCTTGAAGAGCCCTTGGTCATTTGGCGGAGATCTACCCCACCTATGACCATCAAAACTATGTTGTGAGTGGTGGGTTTAATCCATGTTCTTACTTTTAGATTCATTAGTCAGAATCTTCATATAGGCCCAGTATGAGACTGATTATGGAGCAGTCAACATGCAATCCAATGTTGCTTGCATTTCAGGATAGCTCTAAAATAGAGCTTCCAAATGCAAACAAAGGAGTGATTGGGCGGCCAAAATCATCCCCAACCTTGGCCTTATTATAATCATGGAACTAATGTTTGAGTTCCTTTCTTCATGGAACTAATGTTTGAGTTCCTTTCTCTTTTAGTTCTCTGCAGTGACCTTTCTTGGAACTGTCAACCTCACCCAATCAGTAAATAAAAATAGCTATACGGTATTAGAGAAACCAAGTCAAGGAGTAGTGATACAAGTGGGAAGAAAACTTTTTCAGGTAATTGAACTTGAATTTAGTTCCTTGTTTTAAATCATCTGCTCCACTTTACTTCATTTTTAAACACTTTCTCTATTTGTTTTCGAGTTTTCCAACTTAAAGAAAATGGAACGTTGAAGAATCACTCAGTTTGTCTGATTGTGATTGGCATATCAGGTAAGTCACGGGCTTTCACAAGATAATGGCGTTGGCTATGGAATTGGGACTTTCTTCGGTTGGGGAATGGCAGCTATTTACATGGGTGGACGGCTTCCCCAAATTTACTTAAATGTGAGAGTTATCTTTCTGAGCAGATTCATAGGAATTACTAGAGTTATACTTTTCTCTAGTTTGTGAGTTTTCATTGTTTATTGCTGGTAGTGGAGACTTATACACATGCATCACATATGAGTAATTTCTATTACAGCAAGTTCATGTTTTTTGTGATACTAGTTGCGTAATGTATTCTATGTATGCTTGCACAAGGACAAAAGATCTGTGGTAAACAATTTGTGATTGTCCCACTTAGTCATTTTAGACACACATTGCTTCATCTTAAATTGCATCTCACCAAGCTGCTTTACCCCTATACTTTTGTTCGTCTACTGATTACTGGATAAGAAACTTGAACAAATGATCTAACTAGTTTTCTTTTGTTCAATTTCTTGCAGATTAAAAGGGGTTCTGTTGAAGTAAGTAACTTCCATTTGCTATTGGAGGTCTCCCAATCCTTTATGTGTACCTTTAGACTTGTAATAATGAATTGAAGAATGCCTAAAAGGACGGACGGAAGAAATTAAGTTAAGATTGAAAGCATCCAGAAACTTCACAAATAAAAAAAGAATGAGCAGAAGAAAGAAAATTAAATTCAATTAAGAGTAGAAAATATTTTCTTCTCCCGGGCCTTAGCGATATATTTTACACTTTTATCCCATGATATGCAGGGGCTTAATCCTTTAATGTTCGTCTTTGCTTTGGTTGGAAATGCCACATATGTTGGAAGGTAGCTACTTTTATGTTCATTTTCTTTGTCCGTAAAATAGATTATTTGTGCTAAAACTTAAGGCCAAATGAGGCCCGTCTTATTTCTCTGCACTAATGTATATATCTTAAAAGGGAAGGTTTTGTTGAAATTTTCTTTTTCTATTGCATCATGTTCTTGTAGTTTGCATGGTCAGACAAAAGTATCATCAGATTCATCTTTCTTGCAGCATCCTGGTAAACAGCTTGGAGTGGTCAAAACTGAGGCCGAATCTACCATGGCTGGTGGATGCAGGAGGATGCGTGCTTCTTGATGCTTTCGTATCCTTATTTCTAAAGAATCTTTTAAACCAAACTGATACAGGGAAAGGGGATCGAATCTTGACAACACTTTGAATACAAACCAAATCTACACATATTATGACATTCTTGTCATCTCCCCATGCATTTGTCAACCTCACTATTTTGGCATTCAAAATTTACTTCTCTTTTTGTCAGAAAAACCTTAATGCCTTTTAGATATTATTTCAGTTCTCATATTTTCATTACCAGACACCCAAAAATTTAGAGAGTGAGGACTGAAAGTCCATTGCAGCTTAGATGACGATGGAATTGCATGTTTCCAAGGTCTCTCTCTCTCTCTCTCTCTCACACACACACATACGTATTCAACCCTTCATATGATGCCAATTTTACTACTGGATGATCAAAATACATTGCAATGAGTCTATCTTCACCAAATAATCGTATATTTACCAAGTTCAATTTTTTCTGCAGGGGTTAACCCAGCTCCAAATGACAAGTTCAGATTCTTCCACTAATCCAATAGAAGGCATCTAAGTCACAATTTTGCAACTTCTGCCAGACAGCTATGTCCAAACATGATGCTAAATTTCCTTCCTTGGATAAAAAGATATGCATGTTGCTTTTGTTTCAATCACTTGAGTAGTAACAACCAATTTTGCCAAGTTCACATTTTCTTTATGCAATCATCCAAACACATAATGCAAACTATCATTAACATGTCACTCTCAATCTTAAATCGTGTAAGATGTTCTAGCTTTACATGATTTTGTCTGCTACATTTTGTCATTTATAATCAACACAACATAAGATGTTCTCGAGTTGCATCAAGGGTAGGAAGCTTTACTCTCGGAAGCTCACCATTGCCATAAGCTCTCTGAGGGCAGAATTCAATATACACCATTTCATTGTGATCATGCTGTAGATTATACACTTGTTCCCCTGCAGCATATCCCCCGAGTAATTGGTATGACCTCTCCGATTGATCCATCGCTATACACATATCATCACTACCTGTTCAAAAATTCATCAACAATTCGATCAATACTCACTACTCGATGTCCTCTCAAATTCTAAATTTGCTGCTCAAAACTTGACTCTTAGCTCACTCACAGGCAGCAAGTTCTAACTGGGTTTGATAAATGAAATCCAGAGCAGCAGAAATCTCTTGCTCGAACTGATGAAACGGTCCGGTTTCAAAATTCATCTTCCTTAGTTTGCATAATCCTTCTCCCAACTCCATCATCGCTCCTTTATGATTCTGATCAAACAATTTCCGTTCATCACAACCAAACAGAAATCGAAAACAATGGATACGAAGAAACAGAGCAGTATCGAAATACTGACCTGATTAAAGAGGTGATGAAACCCTACGGCACATTGAAGAATTCCGTGAATCAAAGTTCTAGAAGGATCTTCCGCTTCGTTCCATAGAGATTCTAGAAAATCATGGCATTTGTAATACTCTCTGTTATTAAATAGCAAAACAGCTTCGTCAAAGCTACAATTCTCTGCTTCATGATCATCATCATCGTCTTCCGATGGCAAGAATCGATACGAGATCCGAAACGAAGTGGTATTGGATATTAGTTTCGAATACTTCGAAAGCGAACAATTTCTAAGGTTGGGCGTGGATAGAATGAGACGCCGTTGGGCAGAGGATGGTGGATTAGAGAATGAGAGTGAAAGAGAAGAAAGTTTGAGAGGAAACGCCATTGATGAGTGGTGAAATGAATCTGATAAGGTATCGCCATGATTTTCTTCCCGTGCTTGTCCGTGTGGTGTAGGCTTCCTTAACCACTCAAAGATTCAATATTTCCTTTTTTAATAAAGCTAATTATAAATATATTTTTATGTATTAATATAATTTTGTAAACTAGCCCATCACAAAATCTTTTATGAATTTGTGCCATTCATACATGCAATTGGATCTCCAATACTGCCTTGCATTAATAATTGATTATATATTTTTGTAGTATAGGTCTACTATTTGCCTTGTTCTTATCATCAAATTCTGAAATGGACATATTATCTATCCATTTTTACTATAGGGTGTTGTCCAAGTCTCACATTTACGTGAGTAAGCATATGGAAGATGGAGTTACTTGGCTTGGTTAAGAGCACAGCATGTGATGAATTATTTGTATGCTATACAGATATTGGAATGTTGATTTTTAGAAGATTACTTTGATTGGTGTATAACCTCCAAAGGTTAAATCAACTTTAAACAAAACCTAAGCAAATATTTGTTGAATGAATGAAAATGATAGAGACTCTAAATCCTTTTCTAGTGACTTCTGATCCTATCTCTCATAATTTCCTGGACTTGGCTAACAATATGTTAAAGGGCATCTAATTTCAAGAAAAACATTCTTATCAAATATAAGATTGTATATGATCCTACATCACAGTTTTTAATAAGATTTGATCCAATTAACAAGCTAGGAATCTTTCCAAAACAAAGAGAGTAAATATTTTAAACAAACTAAGATCAAAATAACAATATACAAATTAGATCCTCAAACTAGATTTAGATCTTATTTTTCAGAACCAGAACAAGTAATAAAACTCAAGTGTTACTAAAGGACAAAAAGTACAGGCTACAAAAGGCAAGTTCATGTTAATGTAACCCCACATTATTTATTTACTCATATACCCATAAAAATATATATTATAGTAAATGAAGATGGACCCATTTTCACTCTTTTTTATCTATCTTAAAGAGTATTAGAAAAATCTTGAAAGAAAGATGGGGAATCCTCTACAATAATAATTCATTAAGGTAAGAAGAGATATATCAATTTCTTTAATCAAGAATATTTTGGGCATGATGAATCTGTGATTAATTCATAAGAAATTACCTTCATCAAATTTAGAGCAATTTAATAAAAAACTATTAAATCAAAGCAAAGATTTTGACCACTCCAATGCATAATTGAGATGAACAATGAGAAATAATTTGACCCAAATCAACATAAAATCTTTCAAAGGATTCTAATTTATAATCATTTTAACACTCTAAAACAAGATAAATTATTGGTAGACCAAAGATAACATTAAATAAAAAAGATAATTACTTATTAATATGTACTGACTTCCTATTGCCCATTAAAACTTCTCTGTTCTTCAATTTTTACAGCTGCATGATCGTCTTCGGACAACTCCATACCAAACCGTATACTTATATATTTATCATATATATATATATATATATGATATATGATGTATAAGTTGTAGGAAATTCTGAATTTCAGTAAGCAATTGCTGTGTATCTTTCTCAGGTTACTTAAAACACTGATGGAAAGCTTAAGAGTGATTAAATCCTTTAATGGTGAATTATCTCAACCTCCAATTTTGGATGCTTCATTTACTCACAAAACCAATCTCAGAGATGAATCTTTCTCTTCCTATCTCCGACCAAAAGATCAAATCACCCAAATCCATCATGATAAACTCCGATGCACTACTGATGATTCCGAAATCAGCATTTTTGATGCTCAGAAATATTTCAATGAAACTAATGATCAGAAAGATATAACAAAACGAGTTTCTCCGATTAATGCTAATCTCGAAAGAATTACAGAGCGACGTCATATTCCTGCCTCTGTTCCCAGATTTTCATCTGCTTCATCTGTTGATGGTTATGGTAATGGGAGGAATTACCGGACTCGGTCTTTTCATGCTACTCCGACGGCCTCGTCGGAAGCTAGCTGGAATAGTCAGACTGGTCTTTTATCGCACCCTCCCGGTGCAATTGCTGTTAATTTGAGAAACCCGATTTCTGATCAGAAAAAAAGATGTTCTTGGTTTTTCCGGCGAAAATGTCCTTGCTCTGGCAAGAAGTCCGTTCAAGTTGAGGACAAAAATTCCGACCCTAAAAGCCCATCAGTTCTATCAAGCATTAACAAGAATTCTACGGGCGTTATGACTTCCACTATTCAGACATCAAAACCTCCAGAGTTAATTGCTACCATTGCCGCCACCGATAGAGCAGCAAGTCGGTCTCATAGATTCTCGCCTGAGAACAGAATTCAACCGAACCAGATTGGTCAGAGGGTATTATCGACGGGTTCAGCCGGATTCAGTTTTCCGATACTGAACCAATCGGCGTCGAAGAAATCGGTATTGAATAACATACCGCCGGCAGGGAGAGATAATTCAGTTCCTCCTTTGGACGATCCTCCAAGGGATTCACTGGAAGTTTACCGACCACCGTCCGACGAACCAATTTCAATAACATCAACAGAAATTCTTCAACAACGAATTGAAAAACAGAGTTTCACATTTTCATCAAGTCCTAAACACCGAATAATCACATCAATTACAGACGACGATGTAGCAAGCGATGCAAGTTCGGATTTATTCGAAATCGAAAGCTTCTCTACTCAAACGACGGCGTATCCAATGTTCCAACAACGCCGCGATTCACTCGACGATGCGTCTAATTATAACGGCAGACGGTTATCCTCAACCACCGGCAGTTACATTTGCCGTGGAAGTATTGACGACGAGCCAGCAACGCCGTCAATTGCTCCGACGGAATGTTACGAGCCGAGCGAAGCGAGCATCGATTGGAGTGTGACAACTGCCGAGGGTTTTGACAGAGGAAGCGTAACGAATTTTTCCATCACGGCTTCGGAAATTGTTGATTTCACTTTGATGCGGCGGTATGAGGAAGAAAGGAACGGCGGCGGTGGGGGGAGGCGGAAGGGAAATGGTGGGTTGCTGAGCTGTCGATGTGAGAAGGCGGTGAGTGTAGGGCCACATCCAGTGAGATATGTGGCTGCCGACGGTCATACTACGACGGCGGCGGTCCCGCCATTAATGGTGAATAAGCCACCATCGGTTGTAACGTCTCGATCTGCTCGATTGTCTCTTGCTTTTGCTACATGATCCACACCATGCCGCCGCCATTTCCGTTCTTCTCTCGAGCTTTTGCCCATTGTCAATTGTTTTTTTTTGAAAAAACAAAAAACGAATTTTATGTAATTCAATTTAATTTCTTTTGGTTCTCATTTGTTGTTTAGGCAGAAGTTATAGTTTAATACTGAAAATAACTCTAATTTGGTCCTTCCGGTGGTTCCAAAACAGATTGGGCCAACCACTGGCAGGGCCAATGGGGCAATAAAAAAATTAAGAGAGAAGGCCATTTTCTACTTACCGGGTCATTTTTCACTAGCCGTAACAGACCCAAACCGGCATGACTCCCTGAGCAGTTTCAGTTAATTTGGACTCTATCAAACACAAAAACGCAAACAAAATTATTTTATTCAATCTCAAACTATAACTCTTAACCTCATTCTTACATACCCAAAGTAGTATGAACTTTTATTATTTCTTTTCTCATCAACTACTAAATTATTCCACATGAAAAATCAAAAACCAATAATTTAAAATTATATATTCATTTAGATTCCTAAACTATATTATAAATTCTAAAATACATCATAAAATTTTAAATAATATTTTCAATAATTTTGTTTCCTACTTTCCTATATAAACAAACTGAATCTTCGCATTAGTAAGTAATTCCTAATTCCTAATTCCTACTTCTCTGGTTCTTGCGCCCTCCAAACACAAATACATTGCTATATTATCCTATACCTCCTCCTTACCCGTTGCTGTGGCCAAGCCCTTAATCATCGAAGATCCAATCCACAATTGGGACTTGTCGGAGTTGGTAAATATGGGGGAGCCTAGAGTTTGTGTCGACTTCGTTTTATAATTGTCTCATACGAACTAACAAAAGAAAAGACTAGTGTTATTAAAACAGATATTTTAATTTCTTTATTTATTTTATATAAAAGTAATAGAAAATGATTTTCATAATAATATAAACACACAAACTAAATATACTTCGTATCGTTTCTAAAGGAAGTGATTCTTATGGCCACCATGACCCATCTCCTTTTCTCCTCTCCTGCCATT
>JAYMTB010001840.1:0-10193 GCA_036897585.1 Francoa sonchifolia | reverse complement strand
TGCTTGATTTAAGAGTTGATGCAAACATTAGTTGGTAACTTAATTGATTAGATTCACAAGGTTGTATTGCAAAGCAAAGATATGTAAGAAAATGAACTATACAGAGTTGAAGGCATTTTCAAACTTAGAACTGACATAATTATGTGTGCCGCATGGATCACTAAAAATTGATAAGCTACACTACGCTAATATTGATAATAATAAGTGGGCTATTTGGAAGTGGGGATTCCCTATTTGACTACAAGGTCTTAACATTAAGGTTCAGTGCATACGAAGTTGGCAAATATTCAAATTATTTGGTTAAGTCAAATTATCTATACATTGACTATTTAATGTTGACTCTTAATTCTTCTTAAAAGTTGTAGCTCCTAATTTGGGGCATGTAGTTTGGTCGGGTCTGTATCCTTGCAATTGATGTTTTTTTATATGCTTTGTGAAGTCCAGAACTGGTGTTATGGATCTGAGAAAGTTATTAGACCATAATAAATTTTGTCCAGTAGTGACAGTATTTATTATAATATGGACAATAATGAGCTATATTTCTGCCTGTTTTCAAAAGATACCTCTTCATTTCAACTTGGAGAACATATCCCGGGAACCTTGTTGGACTTTTTCAAATTGGATATGGTTGCCATACACTTCATTTTCACAGAAAATCTTTTGTATCCTGGTTGTTCCCATGCTATACTCGAAACTGTTAAAACAGTTTGGGTAGCAGAGGCTCTAAGTATGCTAGTTACTTGAAGTTAATTTGGGTTTCTTTCATTAAAGTTTGTTATCACTGCCAGCTCCATAATTGCTGTTCTTGTTTTCAGTACTTGTTACATGACATATTGTGTATATTGGTTGTGATTAATCACCATGCCTTGACATATGCCTGATTATACTATTGGGCTATCTGGATTTTAGGTGTATGGAAGCATTCAAAGAGTGAGGGACATGATGATTATGGACTACTTGTGAGTCAGCAGGCCAAGAAGTATGCAATAGTGAAGGAACTAGACGAGCCGGTGAGTCTCAAGGATGGAACTGTCGTCCTCCAATTTGAGACGCGTCTTCAGAATGGGCTTGAATGTGGTGGTGCATACCTGAAATATCTCCGACCCCAGGAGGCTGGATGGAAACCCAAGGAATTTGACAATGAGTCCCCATATTCTATTATGTTTGGACCTGACAAATGTGGTACCACCAACAAGGTTCATTTCATAGTAAAACACAAGAATCCCAAGAGTGGGGAGTATGTCGAACACCACCTCAAATTCCCTCCTTCAGTCCCTTCTGATAAATTATCTCATGTGTTCACTGCCATTCTGAAACCTAACAATGAATTGCAAATTCTGATTGATGGTTCGGAAAAGAAGAAGGCCAATTTCCTCTCATCTGATGATTTTGAACCACCACTCATTCCTGAGAAGACAATTGCTGATCCTGATGATAAGAAGCCTGAGGACTGGGATGAGAGAGCAAAGATTCCAGACCCTGAGGCAGTAAAGCCAGAAGACTGGGATGAGGATGCACCAATGGAAATTGAAGATGAGGAAGCCGAGAAACCTGAAGGATGGTTAGATGATGAACCTGAGGAGGTAGATGACCCTGAAGCGGCCAAACCTGAGGATTGGGATGATGAGGAGGATGGTGAATGGGAAGCCCCAAAGACTGATAACCCCAAGTGTGAAGCAGGGCCTGGTTGTGGTGAATGGAAGAGACCAATGAAGAGAAATCCAGCTTACAAGGGAAAATGGCATGCCCCACTCATTGACAACCCCAGTTATAAGGGTATTTGGAAGCCTCAGCAGATTCCAAACCCCAACTACTTTGAGCTTGACAAGCCTGACTTTGAGCCTGTTGCCGCTATTGGCATTGAGATATGGACAATGCAAGATGGTATCTTGTTTGACAACTTCTTGATAGCAAGTGATGAGAAGGTTGCAGAGACATACAGGGAGACCGCATGGAAACCAAAGTTTGAACTTGAGAAGGAAAAACAGAAGTTAGAAGATGAGATTGTTGAATCAGATGGTCTTGCAGGCATTCAGGTATTAATTTGGCAGACCAACGTTTTTTGTTTCATTTCATTTCTATATAATCCAAATTTAACCTAAGATTTTCGTAAAATTTGTGCAGAAGAAGGTATTTGATGTCCTATACAAAATTGCTGATGTTCCCTTCTTGGCTCCATACAAGATCAAAATTATTGTAAGTGATCAAGCAGTTGTTTCTTATTACACAGTTTTCAAGCCACATGTTAGATTTGTGCTAAATCTGAGCTCATTACAGGATCTCATCGAGAAAGGCGAGAAGCAACCCAACCTCACAATTGGTATCCTTGTCTCTATTGTGGTCGTTATCTTCTCCATACTCGTCAAGCTCCTTTTCGGTGGAAAGAAGAAAGTGAGTTAATCAGCCTCTATAGTTAAAACTTCTTGATTTGAGCTTCTTTGGAAACCTTTCATTATGTATGCTTCCTTTAACATGTTCAGGTAACACCGGCACCCAAAAAGGAGGCCAAGCCTGAAGATGATCAAGGCAGCAGTGGAGAAAAGAAAGAAGAGATTGAGAAAGAAGAACCTGCTGCTCCTCGTAGGAGAGGCGGTGCTAGGCGTGAAGATTAAAGACAAAAGACGTGGAAGCTAGGATCAAAGACAAGATGTGGAGGCTAGGATCGGTAGTTTCACTTGTAGTAAATTTTGGGTGTAGTAATTTTTCATACACTGAATTTTCTGACTCTTTCCAATTTTTTTCTTCAAAAATTTGTGTTCTGAAAAAAGATTTAATGTATCAAGAATGTAAAATGAAATTATGGAACTTCATTTCCACCATGAAAGTAGAATCTTCCAAAAAATTTGTTTTATTGCATACTTTCTGTTACTGTTTTTGGCCGGGGAAAATAAGAGGATGATGTTACTATTACACGGGTAAATGAAATGATGATTTACTATTACACAACTATGTACGTAACTATCGAACAAAGGTGAAGATTAAAAGAGAAGATTAGAAGACCTCTGGTGAAGATTAAAAGAGAAGATTAGAAGACCTCTAGAGCCGCAACAGTCTGGGAGGAATGATAACTGTGGGTGGATCCGGGATTGCATCATTTGGTCCAAGATCATCTATAGGCGGGCGCTGCTTATGGTGATCGGTGACTGATTGGTAAGCCATTGCTAATGCTAAGGCCTGTAAATGGAAAACATCGGAATTAGAACTTGCTAAGGTACATAAAGAACTTAAGAAGATAGAAAGCTTACAATATGATCACGATCAGGGGGAGCATAAATGCCAGTGGTGACTGTGGTTCTTCTTCGTGTGTTGTTGCTAGGAGGAGGATTAGAGATGTTTTTAAACCCGGTTGGAACAACAATTACGGGAATTCCTACCAGATTGCCCATGCAAACTCTCTCCCAATCTGTTGCATTGCCAATGAATGCATCAACGGTAAAACCTGCTCTTAATTCTCGGATTAATTTTCCGCGTGCTCTTTGTGCCTGTGTATACATAATAAGAAAAACCATTTTGAAGTTATGCTGGCAAATCAAAATCAGATGGTATTCAGCTAGAAGACAACAGACCTGCACATAGTCTACTGCTGGAATTAAGCGTGCACGTCGTAATTCAACGGGCCACTGATCTTGAACTTCGTAATCATCATCTTTTGCAGAGCGTTGCCATTCATCAAAATGAGCCAGCATATCAACATCCATTGTGAAATTTAGGATACCTTGAACAGAGTCTACAGTGTAATTCAGTTTGAAAGGAACCATAGTAACTCCCTTTGATGCGAGAACATGAACAACCTGGTATAACCATCAAACGAAAGTTCAGTTGTAGGGCTAATGATCACGTGGTATAGTGGTAAAGGAGTTGGGCGTCAGTTTGGTTCTTAAAATTCAACGACAAAGCCCACTGACCTCCATTTCAGCATCATCAATATATCCAACAGTAAGCTTTCTAATGTCAACGGAGAATGGATCAGAAAGGGGAACGTCTCTAGAGGAGATATCATCTATATCCTTTCCGCGAATAGCATCGAGAATAACTGCACAATCACTTGCACTTCTACAGAAAGGGCCAAGCTTATCCTGTTAAATTGTTGAGAGATATGTTTTCAACAGTTACTGCATTACTCGATTGAAAAAGAAAACAAGAAACCATTGTGAGCATGTCTAGATATTACCAAACTTTCTGATATGCTCATTACGCCTGTTCGACCAACAGTTCCAAAAGTTGGCCGCAATGCTGTCACTCCACAGCGAGCAGCAGGATAAGTTATGGAGCCAGCTGTTTCAGAACCAATTGCAAATGGAACCATACCTGTTACGAAGAATATAAATCTTTGTTGAACCAATTGATGATATTGGTAGCTTAACTCAAATTAATCCAATAACTTATGTCTGCTGTGGGAAAGTAAATGTTTAAATAGTTCAAAAACTGAAAGTACCAGCTGAGGTGCAGGCAGCAGGGCCAGCTGATGAACCTGTAGTGAACTCCTCAATATTCCAAGGATTCCTCGTTCTGCCTCCAAACCATATATCGTCATATGCCAGTGATCCAGAAACAAGCTTTGCCACAAGAACAGCCCCTGCAGACTTTAACCTGCACTGGGCAATCACAAAACATGAGGAGCAAATATTATCTGATTTTATTTGAACTTCAAATAAGTTTATTACCTCTTGTAAACCCAAGCTTCAAGGTCAAGAACTTGATCCTTGAATGTTCCCGAACCCCAAGTTGTCTTGTATTCCGGTACTGAGATTATATCCTTCAGCCCATAAGGAATGCCATGAAGAGGACCTACAGTGAAAGTTACAAAAACAAAAGCTATGACTTCCATCCAAACTTGATCTATGACAAAAGTGGTAAATTTTTTATGCCAATCATTTTCATCCATCAACAAGTCGTTAATCATGAAAAATACTCGTTTTGATATATCATCGTGAATACCTAATCAAGGCTCGGAAATTGAATGACTAAGGTGTGCAAAACTGCATATATGATAATTGGATTACTTTTATCTGTGCGCATTAAATTAATTTCATATTTTAAATCATTGTTAACATACAAGGGACCAGACATGCTCTTGGCTTATGATGACTGTAGATGGATAAGAAAGGTACCTAAATATACTCCTTTGGCAAGCAATTTATCAGCTTCTTTTGCTTGCTTGTAAGCTAAATCTTCAGTGTAAGAAACCACAGCTTCAAGAACATGATTGTACCTGGATATGTTACCACAGAAATTATTATCCTTTGAAGGCCTAACAATTTTGTATGTTTACACACTTTTACCTCTTTAATCTCTGCAGAAAAATTCTAGTAAGCTCCTCTGACGTAATTTGCTTTGTTTTAATAAGTTCCCCTAGTTCAAGAACCTGAGGAAGATTCACAAAATCATGACTTCAACAAGAAAGATTCAGACATGAAATACCCTAAAAATGAATTCAAATTTATCGTGGCAGCAACTTACACTCATGAAGGCAATGCCCTCATCATTTTCTGGCTTTTCTACGCTAGAGAGAGAAGGATAATTAAATCTTTCGCTTACGCTTTGTGTTTGTTCACTGCCCCATTCAGAATTGAAAACTAAAGAAGATGGGTTATGCAATCCTCCATTCATAGAAGCAACCAATTTCCGATTGGCTCTGATTATAGGGATATTCAACTCTGTTGCACCCTTTGCAATTTCCAGCACCTAAATAACAGATATCCATTTTAACAGTAAAAAAATTTGTCAACTCAAAATACATTAAATGACACCACTATGCTTAATCTACAAGTTCATCAAAATCACCTTCGTGTCATTGAAGAAGTTGGCGTCAAACAGTTTGAACGCATCCCTGAGCTGTGAGACATCAGTAATATTTTCTGAACTTCCACTGTCATTCTTACTGTCCTGATAAAAAAGCTCATTAAGTCCATACCAATATTTGGTTAAATAAATTGCATTGGCTATATTACATATCCTACCTTTAGAAGGGTATTACCTGGACATAAGGGTTCGGGAATGAATCTGGATTCTCTGACAAAACGTTTCCCATATTTTTTTACAAGTTCTCGCCTGTTTTAAAATTGTTAGGGGGCAAATACTGATATCCTTACAAAGTCAAGATTTTCATTTGTCTACCTAATATATATGGGAGTACGAAATCTTTGAAGTTACAAATAAGCTAATCATACCAAAGGGAACAATGATTAATGACCTTTGTATGTATTTCTTCAACAAAAAAGGCATGGTAATTTGGAGTTTTCTCCTCAACTTGAGAGCAAACAAAAAGTGAAAACTGGCATTATATTTAGTTAACTCATACTAAAATGTTCATCTGAAGCTGAAATCTCAACCACCAACTTTACAAATTCAAGTCACTATCACAGTTATCATGCTTATTTAACAATAAAATTACAAGTGACAATCTAAAAAGGTTGTATTTTGGCACCAACTTTATAAACAACAGTAAAGTACAGTCACCAAAAATTCAATCATAAGAGTGAGAAGTACCATTTTTGAACAAGTCTCAGCATCCAGAATCCGTCGGTGAGGTGAAATTAGGATTTCGCATTCAGAATCACTCTCCGAATCGAGCGAAATCAAGGGAGATGCACGAGAGCCCTGCGAAGTAAGAAATGCAACCAAAACGAAGAGGAAAACGAAACGTGTCGATCGCAAATCTCTCAGAGGACAAACGTCGAATACCATGACTGCCACGTCAGTTACTGCGGCAGATGATTAAATTGATCGATCGGATTCTCCGATTAAGCTCTGATCAAGGAGCTTAATTTTTCATTGAAATTGAACCGACTTCCTTTGCTGAGAAAGAAATTTGCAGAAATTGATTCTGAAATTTAGTGTTTGTTTGTTTTCAAATTTTCTTGCTAAACAGAATTGCTTTAATTTGACTTTTGCCTTTGGATTTTATGAAAAATAGAAATAAAAAATTTAAGCTATTAATTCAATTTTTAATTCTAAAAAAATAAATTTATTTATTTTACTTGATGCTTTTAATAATTTATTAATAATTTCTTTTTTTATAGAATTTTATTTTTCATTAGCAATGACCGACCTGTGATTTGGCTGAATGTCCATCTTCATTGCCGTCTCCAAACCCTAGAGGATCAAGTTTGCCGATTCGTCTCTGTCGCGGCAGAGGGAGAAAGGTATTTTTTTCGAAATTTTGCAGTTGTTCTACAATTCTATGTATTAATGGGATAATTCTTTCTTGTTTTGAATCCTTATTGAACTTTTCTTATTGGCTGAATTCGTTTTTTGAACCCTAGAATTGATAAACTTCAATTCGGAGTCAATTGAATTGGTGATGAAAACTAAGTATATTGATGCTATTTTTGAATTTTGCTGTCTGTTCAATCTCATTGGCATCCGGTTTTTCCTTTTCTCTGTTCAATCTTATTTTACGTAGTAAGAAAGGGTTTTTCAAGCAAAAAAACTCGAATGATTGGGTGTGTTGATTCCTTAAGTTGGGAATACATATCAGGTTTTGCATTCATATTTTATTACTATTAAGAAGTAACATACTCATAAAAACAAGTTTTGGTGAAAATGGAAGGTGTAGTTAAAATGTGTATGTTGAGTTTGATATTTTGGATACACATGGATAGATGTGACAAGAAATGAGGATATACGTAGAAAGGTGAAGATGCCACCAATTGAAGAGCAACTATGAGAAAATCATGTGAGATGTTTGGTTTACTTTCAGTGTATGACTTGTGAGTTGCAGTAAGAAGGAAAATTTGTAGGATGAAAAAATGAGTCTATAGAGAGATACTAGTAGATCAAAATGAGTTGGGTAGAAGTAGTTAAGAAATATTTTAGCTATATGTCTTGATCAATAACTTCTTTGGATTGCAAAATTGAAAGTTGAAATTGCGCAACAATGTGTCAAAGAATTAGTTAACAGAGATGTAAGAAACAGACGTGGTAATGTTGTTCTAATATGACAAAGCACATCTTATCCCACTGGCCAATATGAAAATGGTTTCTTGTTGTTTTCTTGGTAGAGATGGGGAGCATGATGAACAAAGTGTTAGTAATATGTAATAATTCGCTTTCAAGGATTGGTTTAGTACTCAAAATGGCTTTTTAGACAAGGAGAGAGAAGCAGGGTGCTGAAATTTTCTCTTTTGAATTTGATAGTACATAAGATCAAGTGAAGATATATCAGTTGTGAGGATTTTTTATTCGTAGACCATGCTTAAGGTTCCAGAGCATCAGGTTGCAGGCCACCAAGCTCGCGAAGGAATTCTTGGCCCCCTCACTGATGATGCAGGGTGCTTTTACAAGCCTTTCCAGAATGATGAACGTGGGACTAAAGAAGTGGCATTCTATATGGCATTCTCTTCCAACCCAAAAGTTCCAGATCACATTCGCAAATTCTTCCCTGTCTTTTATGGCACTAAACATATCGAGGCGTCTGATGGATCGGGCCTCCACCCTTACCTTGTCTTGCAAGAT
Source organism: Francoa sonchifolia (assembly GCA_036897585.1). Classification (NCBI taxonomy): domain Eukaryota; kingdom Viridiplantae; phylum Streptophyta; class Magnoliopsida; order Geraniales; family Francoaceae; genus Francoa; species Francoa sonchifolia. Next base: position 1,736 of record JAYMTB010001840.1, on the reverse strand, counting down.
CTTGTTTCCAGTCGCATCAATCCATCCCTTATAGACATCAAGATCGGTTCCAGAACATGGTACCCCCAAGCATCTGAGGACTACATCAAAAAGTGCCTTGTAAAAGATAGAGAGAGCACCAGCCTTCAATTGGGTTTTAGGATATCGGGTTTGCAGGTATACGAAAGCAAGGAATCAGGATTCTGGAAGTTAGGGAAGAAGCTTGTAAAGAAATTTTCGGCTGAAGATGCTAGAGTAATATTGAGAAAATTTGTTTCTTCAAATTCCTCGGCTGATTCAGGGATCGACCCAGATTGTTCTTTTTCACAAACTGTATATGGTGGTTCTGCTGGGATTTTGGCACAACTATTAGAACTGAAAGCATGGTTTGAGAGTCAAACCATTTACCATTTCTATTCTTGTTCGGTTCTTATGGTTTATGAAAAGGAGCCAGTATTGGAAGGAAAGAGCTCAAACGCCGAAGTTAAACTCATTGATTTCGCACATGTTTTAGATGGTAGAGGTGTAATCGATCATAACTTCTTGGGTGGTCTTTGCTCTCTAATCAAGTTTATCTCAGAGATAGTTACCGGTTCAGACAAATAATCAACGGATTTTGCATTGTGAATAAATGCATCATTACTGATAGTGGCATTAACAATGAAGAGATTCTCTGCCGGCGAATTTCTCTCCTGTATGTGTAGCCTTAACCTTAATGATTTAACATAAATTCTCACTAGGGATTTTTCTACTTTATACTTTCAATGAATTTGCATAATTTTATGAAAAATTTTCGAATTCCATGCTTCTTCAACTTTCACCATTTAGTTTGATAAATATTGTTTCATAGTTTGCAGAGAAACCAGGGTGAATATGTGAGCTATTTATGTTCTTAACAATATTTTAAATTTTTATACAATTTGATCAATGGTTTATTCAGTACCTATTATTTCACTGCAGGTAATACTACACTGGAAGTTTTTCTTTAGAAAAGTTTCATTGAAATTCGGTTTTCAAAAGTTATTCTGTAAATATTCCCTACACTCTCTATAACTTTTTAAATTATTAACACAAGGACCATCAATTTCCATATTCTCATCGAATTTTCAGTAAAATAAAGGTACTATATTTTTCAAAATTTATCGGTAAATTTGTCATATATTTTAAATATATGTAAAAGTAGGGCAATAAATTACAGTTTCAACAAATTCAACTCGAATTCAATGCATCGATCCCTAGTTTGAATAGAATCATGATTATTGCAGCAGTGGTATGGGCATAGCTATCCATTCAATTGAATTGAAGATGGTGACCCTCACTTCATTCATCACCAAACATGTCACTATTAACAATTTTCACCCAAATTCAAATAAAAGTAAAATCTCCTAAAAAAAACTAAATTAGGGCTTTTTCAGATGATTCCAATACAAATTTGGGTCATAATTTATCTTACAAGAGTACAAATGAATGATCCGCAAATACCCAGAAAAGATAGGTTAATAAATTTCATACATTGTGTGCCTTTTTCTCATCTCATGGCGGATAAAACGACAACCCTTGAATGGTTCATCATCTTAACCCTTTTCCTTAATTCTTCCATTTCTTTAATTTGGGTCCATTCATTTTTGTAGATTTCTAGTGTTATATTATCGGTAGTGGGTTGATTTCTGCCTTTCTTTTTCTGGGTTATTAATTTCTTTTCTGGAGTATGGCTGCTGCTATGGCTTCTGCTAGCTTTTCAGTTTATTTTAGTACTA
>JAYMTB010001839.1:0-10195 GCA_036897585.1 Francoa sonchifolia | reverse complement strand
ATATACTTAGGTAGGCAAAAAGCCATACCATGCATAACATTAATTAGAATTTAAATGTCTTTCATGACAATTGAATAAATTCAAAATTGATGAACAAACTCGAAGACAAAAATAAATTTAAAAAGAATTGGAAGTGCAATATTGCAATCAGTTCACGGAATCATCATTGACAAACAAGAATCTAATTTCCATAATATTAATTACACTCTATAAGACCAAATCCTACTATTTAATAACAAATTAAGTTTTGGTTTCATCCAGCCAGAGTTTGTCTAAATCGACCGGTTTAACTGCATTTTTGTCTAGACCTGCTGTTTCGACCGGGATATTTTGGATCCTCCGGTTCACCAGTTTTCCGTTTAGACCGGCCGGTCGACCGGGTTTTTGCTAGACCTTGCCGGGACGGCCTAACAAAAGTAATGCTGTGTCAAGACACAATTGGATTGGAAAGAGATTGGGTCCATTAAGAAGAAAGTTAAACATGGCCCATACTAAAATGGCTTATTACTTAAATCTAAAGTAATCCCAATTTCGCTAATTTGAGCTGGGTGCTTACTACGCTACGGTTCGCTCTGGCAATTAGAAGAAAAAAGTATATGGACTTAAAAATGGGCCCAAACAAATTTTAGGTCAAAATGGGTCGGGTTATCTATGTCTATGGGCTTAAGCATAATGCTTAGGCCTATTAGAGAAAAGGAAACACAGCATCCCTTCCCAGTGCCCTTGTATCCTTTTAGAATTTGATTTTCTCAAACTTGAGTACTGTGAAGCAAAGAGATAATGGGGACAACCAAATGCATAAACGAAGCGAATAATGAACTATGGGTAATCACCACCCAGACCTTTGTTAATTACTAACTTCAATTTATGTAATGTTTATGATTCTAAAGTTTCGATAATTTAGAAAAAGTCCTTATGTGTCCTACATCTTATAATATTAAAGCAAAATTTGGTAGTGAGAAAGATTGTTTCCATCAGTGCAAATACCAAATGAAAATACTGTGTCCCTCAGCCAAGTTAGTTCAACATCGTGACATGAATATGGTAACATAAGTGGTCATGAAACATACCTTAAATTCCAAATATATAGATATGCTGCTTTGACAAGCTGCTACCAGTAGTTGCAGGTCCCGAGCTAGCTGAGCTGCATATAAAAAGTCAAGATTAATAGAATTTGCAGATTACAGATTGTTTTTTTGAGCAAAATTTAGTAAAACCTTGAACTTATTGAAATCATCGTACATTATTCTTCTAGCCATCTCATATTAGATTCCGACTTTTTTGGTTCAGAGCATGAGCTTTTCCATCACTCCAGACAAGCTTTGTTTGGCTTCCACTTCCATTCGTTGCAAAAGAAAGAGTCTGCAGGTGAATAAATGTAATTTATAACAGAACATAATTATGATGCTGAAAGTGTGTGTAGACTTTAGAGGCACCTGTCTTGCTCTCTTATCAATGGGTGTCCACATCGGAAGAGGGGAAGCTGAAGTTTTCTTGTTCTTGGATGAGCTTGATGATTGCGCAGAATGGTTTTTCCTCTTTTGAGCTAGTGTTTTCTTACTACTGCTGCTCCCTTTGTATTTATAAAAGTCGAGAATAGGACTTTTCCTCTTTGTAACATTTGATGTACTTTCAGAATGACCAAAATATGGGGCAGATGTGTCACATGGAAGGGACTGCTGACGCAATCCTCTTTTTTCTCGGATTCTATTAAGAAACTCTATTGTCCAGGGAGTACCTCTTGGTGGCTGAGCTGAGCGAATGGCATTTGAGAGCGGTGTGCCACCATAATGTGATGCCTCTCTCTCTTGAAATGGTATTCCTTCGAAATTTCCTGCCAATCTTTGCGTTAAAACCTCATCTAATAGCTCTCTTTGGTTTCTTACAGGCAATGAACTATTGCTTATATTGGCATTTGGAAATCTGTAATTTTCTCCTTCCAAACTCCGATCTTTTGCAGGACTCCAGATATCAGAACCAGAATTGATCTTTCCAGATACAGGAAAAGTAGGATAACTGCTTTGACCAAATGACAATCTTCTTGCAATTTTGGATTTCCTTGTGGTTTCCTTTTCCATTGCAGGCAGAGGAAGAGAAGAAAAGTCCTTACATGAGATGGGACTATTTGTAAGGTCGACAACTTCATGCATTAAGTCTTTGTGCAGATTCTCAGAGATATTTTTATCATTCCAATCTATTTCGTACTTAATATCTTCATCCAGTGGCTGATCTTGACAAAACAATTTATCATTCAAAGGTAAACGTGATTGACTTATCTCTTCAAAAATCTGAGAACTTGTTGACTTCCGAGAATCAAATGTCTTTGGCATTCTTGAAGGATTCATATTCAGAGTGTTATCCAATACCTGTTTTCGATCAAATAAACCAGACTTCTCAATCTCAAATATATCAGGATCTTTTGACATCCATGAATCATATGGTTTGGAGTCATTAGAAGGATTAACGAGGCCATCAGTGAATTGGTTTAGAGGCCCAAAATGTAACAATTTGTCCATAGTTATATCAATCTTCTGAGGGCTCCTCATGATTTTCTGTCTTTTTCTTTCAGAATTAACTTTAAGATGACAAAATTCGGAGTCAGGACCTGAAGATGCAGAAGAGCAGTCTGTCATTATAGATCTGGAATCCTCCCGCTCGCCATATCTGCACAAAGCACTTAATAAAAAAATGCTTTCATCAGGAACGCGATACTTTTGGACTGTATTGATCCTGCGGTCATGTGACCATTCAAGAAACTCAACGAGCATTCCTCCTGAAGACAGTATTGCATGCGCTGTCAATGGATTAATTGAAGGAAATTTAGTAAGGAATGCTTCTGCATGAGTTTCTGATTCTGGCATTTTAGGATATCGGCTCCTAGTCAAGCTAGTGGCATAACCAATGCAGCTCAATATAATTTCGTCAGTCAATATGGATGAATAGGAGCAGAAGAGCTGTAATCCAATTCCAAGGCTAGAAGCTGCAGCATATAGCCCATCCGATGACTCCATAATGGCAGCAAGGAAGCTTATATCTCCCTCAAAGACCTAGGAAAGAAATTTAAAATAGTAAGAGAGAGAGAGAGAGAGAGGGAATGACATTGTGACATAAGTAAATTAATTACCAGAATACAGCTGATGAAAGTAAAACTCAAGACTGTTAGAACATTTGTTGCAATGTTGTCAACACACAAAGGTATGCTCGAAGAAGCTTCACCTAAAGTTGATGCTTTCTTTTCAATGTTTCTGAAATCATACCATATAAGGCATATTCCAGGACTAATTATTATATCAACAGGAAGATCCGAATCGCGTTCCACAACTTGTGCACCTTCCTTCTCCACTGCAAGAATTTTCTGGTATGTATTTCTCCTGGATACGATCATTTTGTCATCAAAATTTTGAGTGTTCACAATGATGACTGTGTCAGGGAAAGATGACATGCTCCCCTGAATTTTATTGGATTCCATCAGAATAGATGTATCAGGAACTGGCAGAGACATAGAGAAAGTTTCTACTTTATCGAAAGCTTCGGAAGATCTCATATTGTTTTTGTCCTCAAGAGGAATGTATTTTAGCAGTTCTTTCAACTCCTGATCATCTGTACTCGTACATGGAGGTAAAAGACTTTTCATGCTATTATCAGTGTTCTGAGGCATATCAACATCTTCACAAAGTTCTTTGGATGCACTTGAGTCCTCCAGTCCCACCTTCAGGAAATGAAGATGAGGCAGTGTAGAATCACTGGACGGGACATTTAGCAATGTCGAATCAGCTTCAAGAGGTGTCGCTGCAGGTTCACTATTTTCCCCAACAGGAGCTTTCTGACGATTCAAGAAAAAATCAAGATCATTGAACTGTGACAAAGATTTGAATATCAATGAGGCCCTCTCAGCATTTCTTTCAGATAATTGTTCTCCATCTACTGATTTCGGGCATCTGTCATCCAACCCACCAGAAATCATGTCCAGTGATTCTCTGTCTTCTTTAGTGTTTGACTCATTAAAGGTGTCACAAGAGAAAAATAAGTCAAATAGCAACTTCCCGCCATCAAAATATTTCAGATCAAAGTCGATTCTGTCCAAATCTATCTCCAACATATTCTGACAGGAAGAATAACATTTTAAGTTGCATCCATCTTCCTCCAAAAGATGCCAATCCAAGTATATGTTGTCAGATGCAGATAGAGGCGTCGGCTCTAACTCGGATAACATTTCCTCAACCATGACATACAGTGACCTTTCATGGTCAGAGAGAACAGGTACAGGCAATGATTTGAATGTGTCATCTACCAGAGCTAGCTCATGAATAACAATCAATTCATTGAAACTCCTGAAGTTCAGATCTTCCCCAAACATATGCTCACGCATCCCAGGTTCATGCGCTATTTGTGTGTCAAAAAAGACTTCAAAAAGCTGAGATGAGTCCATATCAATAATCTGGAATTCCTCAAAAATAACTGGACTTAATGACAGAAAACAATTACCATCGGATGTCTCTTGACATAATGATGAATGTCCTTGACTTAATGAACTTTCTACCATGCTTATGAAATCAATGTTTAGGGACATATCTAGAGGTATGAGCAAAGTTTCAAGGTAATCCTTTTGTGGACAGGGATGTACTAGACATTCTAGAATATTATACTCGATAGAACCCAGCAGCTCGTTGCTGTAACTTATGAGGTTATCTTTCTGAGTTTGATCTTGTGGCAAGATATTTTCAAAAACCAAAATAAGTTCATCTTCCACTGATACGTCCTTAAATGTTTCTAAACTTATCTCATCCACTTCAAGAAAAGGAAATTTGATATCACAGAAGTGCATTGGGTCCTGAACAGAACCGTTGTCTTCCAAGGAATAAGCATTTTGCTTCATTATGTAATCTGAAGTGATATTCTCAACCAAATAAATTGACTCTATCATCTCATAAGGATATGGCATGTTAGGCCCTGGCTTGAGCATATCCTGCAAGCAAGACCTGGGTTTGTTTACTGGCCAACCAATAAATAACAATTTGAGGAATCATGTACACGAGAAAATTAAAACTAAGAAATTTTTTCTTATTATTTTCAAAATTTTACTTATCAATACATTGAGCTTTTTAAAAATCCCCGATAACATAAGAAATTGGAAACCAAAAAACTAAAATATTAATATGATTCACTCAAGGCTGAAAAGTCCTACAGTTGCATTAATTCATAAAAACTGTAAGTATGAGATGAGATGGTTTAGATTATAACCTGATTATTTTCAATCTCAGGAACTTCGGTTAGAAGTTGGATGTCCTCCCTCAGAGACAAGTAAGCATTTTCCTACAAAAGATGAACAAGATATATTCTGTAAGCACTAAGTTCTAGATATAAATAGTACGAATATGCATTGAAATCGATGTGTTTATAACAACATCCATCTTACCAAGAATACATCTGGCTCTGGTGTTTCAAATTGAAACACGTCAAACCATTGTTTGTCCTTACCTTCAGCAGTCTCTATCTCATTACTCTTCTGTTGACACTAAGAGACTATGTTAATAACATCGTAGACCATCAATGAAAATCGATAATAAGTTGAAATCTGAAAGCTACTGTCATACTTTTGAAAATTTGTTCTTCCGTGTTTTAGATACCAAACTCTCCGCCTCCTTCTCTTCATACAGAACATCAGCTTACTAACTTTGTTAAAGAAATTTACCTATAATTAATCATCAATTGCTTGTACAGAGCTTTCTTTGTTGTGTCTGGTTTGAAATATGTTAAACTATTTTATGTCTAAGCTTTTCCTACAATATCTGTGTGATGACAATGAAGCCTTTGTAATATGATGCATATATGTCTCATTTCTAAACTTCTCCGTACAATTTATAAAAGCTTTCAGCATTTGTGCTTTAGGTTGAGAGACCTACCTGCTTTAGGCCAAATCCTCGACTTCCAAAACTTGAATCTCAACAAATCTAAAAAATTTACAGAGAGAAGCCTATATAGTTGTTTGTGTTTTGAATAATTTTAAAAGATCTCCTGAAATTAGAAGAATCTCATAAAACACATTAAAGCACTTTGAAATTGTGTCAAACAACGGTAAAATTTGAAACCACGTCCAAACAGCTTACTACTCACATAAAAAAACATAAATAAAAAGAAAAATCGCAAACTAAATTTAGTAATATCACCAGTTTACCTCAGAAAATCGATTTTCAACACTTTCAGAGCTAATCTCCCTCTCGGCAAAGAAACCTTTCGGAGACGACAGGTTATCCAAACGTTCATTTCCGAAATCAACTTTTTGAGGAAGGACGTCGGAAAGTAACTTGGACAGAGCAAAATCGATAGGTAATCTCTCGATTTCAAGAGAAACATTTAGGACACGATCGAAACAGCCACATAGAAGATCATCGCCGAAGGTAAAGAGATGCGATGGAGGGAGATCCGGCAATGGAAACTTGAGGAAATTTAGGGTTTCTAGTGGAGAGGATGAGGAAGCACTGAAATAATCGGTGTTAAGAAAGCGTGATCGCATTTCAACAGATGGACGGAGAGCGCAACGGACTGTTTTCAAGATGAATTCAATTTGGCGCCCTCGGCAAGTTTGTCCTTTATATATAACCGCACCGATTCGACCCGGTTTTTATAAGACCGGACGGTCCAATCGAATTAACTAAGATAAACGGTTCGCGCCGGTAATAAGGAAAAAAAGAGTATGGGCTTCGAAAGGGGCCTAAAAATAGCTTATATACGAAATGGGCCCAAACATATTGTAGCTTCAAAATGGGCCGGATTATCTATATTTATGGGCTTATTCATAATTCTTAGGCCCAGTAGAGAAACACAGCATCGCTTCGCTTCCCAGTTCCCTCGTATCCTTCTCGAATTGATTTTCTCGGAAGAAAAACCTTTGGTTTGGGTTTGAACCAGTTGAGAGAATTCCGATCGCCCAACGGAACTGTTCTAATCGGAGGTAAGTGCTCAGCACTTATAAACTTCAAGATTGATTAGGTTTTTTTTTAACACTTTGAATAAAGAATTCAAGATTTTGAACACTCTCTGTTTGATGCTTGCATTCTTCTGTATTTCATGGGTGTCTTTCGATTATACTTGATAAAGCATTTGGAGGTATCTTTGTTTAGATATTTCAATCTATGAATTGGTATATTTGGGTGTTTGAGTACTGTGAAGCAAAGAGATAATGGGGATAACCAAATGTATAAATGATGCGAATAATGAACTATATGCCTTTGTTTGGTTCAAGGATAGTTCACAAATTTGAATATTGTTTCTGCATTAGGCGAAAATTTTGTGACCGTAGTTCTAATGGTGACAAATTTGATGATGGGTTTGGGTTTGTTGAGGAACCCTTGGTTAAAATGTGGAAAGAATGGTATTCTGATGCAGTTCCGGAGAAGAAACAGGATGTATATGAGTGTGGATTACGTGGTGAGGAGCGCTTTTCATCTCGGCAGGGGTTAGTGGATGATTATAAGGTTGATGCTAAAAGGGTTCTCAAAATTCTCCAACAAGATGGCCCAGGGTGTGATGCGAAATTAGCTTTAAATGAGTTGGACTTAAAAGTTTCTGGACTTCTTGTGAGGGAAGTACTTTCGGGAATTTTGAGAAATGTAAATTATGGTAGTAAGACGCGGTGTGCGAAATTGGGGTATAAGTTTTTTGTATGGTGTGGTCAGCAGGACAATTTTCAGCACACAGCAAACTCTTATCATTTGATAATGAAAATTTTTGCAGATTGCGAGGAGTTTAAGGCTATGTGGAGATTAGTTGATGAGATGATTGAAAAAAGGTTTCCTATTACAGCGCGGACATTTAACATCTTGATATGTAGTTGTGGTGAAGCAGGTTTGGCCAGGAAAGTTATGGAGGGGTTCATTAAATCAAAGACATTTAACTTCAGGCCATTCAAACACTCTTATAATGCAATTTTGTATTCTCTCCTTGTGATGAACCAGTACAAGTTGATTGAGCGGGTGTACCAGCAAATGTTAACTGAGGGTATTTCTCCGGATACTTTAACTTATAATATAATAATGTTTGCTAAGTATAGATTGGGGAAGTTGGATCAGTTCCATAGGTTACTTGATGAAATGGGCAAGAATGGATTTTCCCCAGATCTTCATACATATAACATTATTCTCCATGTTCTTGGTAAAGGAGACAAACCGCTTGCAGCGCTTAATTTATTGAATCACATGAAGGAAGTACAGTGCTATCCAGGTGTTCTTCATTTCACCACATTGATACACGGCCTCAGTCATGCTGGAAATTTGGATGCTTGCAAGTACTTTTTTAATGAAATGACAAAGAATGGATGTATGCCAGATGTGGTTTGTTACACTGTTATGATCACAGGATATGTTGTGGCCAGGGAGCTTGAGAAGGCGCAGGAATTGTTTGATAAGATGATAACCAAAGGTCAACTACCAAACGTGTTTACATATAACTCTATGATTCGTGGATTTTGTATGGAAGGAAAGTTTGAGGAAGCACTCTCTATGTTCAAGGAAATGGAAGCCAAAGGATGTAATCCCAATTTCACAGTTTACAGCACTCTAGTGAGTAATTTACAAAACGCTGGAAAGCTTTCTGAAGCTGAAAAAGTAATTAAAGATATGGTGGAGAAGGGGCGATATGTTCATCTACTCTCAAAATTCAAGGGTTACAAGAGATGCTAGAGTGGTCGGTTGTGTAATGTGGAGATTATTCCGTTGTAATTTTATCGGATGTACCTGATGCCTGCACTAGATGTCATGCAAATGGAAGGGGTAAAGTACAATGGCCTTCTTTTTCCTTCTCATACTTCTCTTGCAATGTGATTAAGATGTGATTGGGAGACAAAATTTGTTCCCTTACTTGACAACAGTTTTGTATACTAATATTCAATTATTCAAGGAATATAAAAAAAATCTTCTTTGGAATGACTGATTCAATGTGGTCGCTCTGTCTTCTGCTTCATATCATCTTTTTGCTCGAAATCCAACAGTTTAGAATATCAAAGCAACACATCAAGATGTATAACGGTTTGGAATAAAAGTGCTTATGGTATATAATGTAATGGAATAAATGTTTTCAGGTCATTCTCTTTGAATGTTGTTGAGTTTATTTTCTTGGACATTAGCCCTTTATATCTTACAAGTTTGAGGAGGCCTTTGTTCACCTATAGCTATTTACAGATAGAAAGTGGACTTGGTTCTTTTGCAGGAAGACTCCAATGAGATTGAGTGAAAAGTCTACCTTTTTGGGCATCTGAAGAAGGGTGGGTGGTTTGGTTGCTAGAAGAGCGGGGAAAGTATAATGTTTTCATCCTGAACTGCATCAGGACCCTTTCGGTTGCCTGGTGCACAGAGAAGGATGGCAAAATGGTGCATGGCATTGGTAGCTGGACAGGTTTTCCGTTTCCTTTTTGTTTCAATCCCTTATCTGAAGGAATATTGATAATTTGTGTGGATTTTGAAATAACACAGAAAGAAAATCTTTCATCCAGTGATTGTGATTGTGACTGTGATTGTGATTGTGGCTTGGCGTATTTGACCAATTGAAGCAAAGGAATGCTCAAGCAGCTAAACTCCATTACTGTTTTGGTGCTGCAACTAACTTCAAATGACCGAGTTCCAAATTTTCTTGAATTATCGTACAATTTTTTCCCCTTTTAATGGTAATTAATTAAAAAGCATCATAAATGAAACTAAGATTAAATAAATAATTCATTTATATAAGCACCGAGACGGAAACAATGATCCGAATTCCCGCGAAAAACAATGGATTCCATGAATGATCTTCTTTGTTATGATCTTTTCAATTTCCAGAATCACAATCGATTCTGCATAATCATGCGTTGATCTCGTTCAGTTTCAAAACCATTCATCCGGTGCTTTCCGTTTGTTTGGCAAGTTGTCGGTGATTTACAAAGCGAATTCACAGTGCGATTCTAGGTTTAGGGCATGAAATTTGTATTCCTTCATGAAATGGCAGTATCCGGCATGAATTAAGTTGGAGATTGTTTAATATTTGCGTTGGAGATTTGAAGAGATGGTGGAATGAGGATCGCGTGATGAAGGTTTGGGTAGTTTCGTCACTTTCAGTATATTACTAAGAAAAAGGGGATACGAACGCAAAAATCGGTAAACCTTTTCCAGATTGCAAAGACGAATGTGCAAAATCAGGTGATTTCCTTTTCGCTTCATCACTTTTG
>JAYMTB010001838.1:0-10196 GCA_036897585.1 Francoa sonchifolia | reverse complement strand
ATTCTACCCAAGTTTGAGCAGCGTGCTGAAGCAGTATTAAGAAAATTTGTGACATGAACAATGGAATAATCCAATCAGCTGCTCAACAAGATCACAAACAATTCTCACTCTTAGTTTTCTCCCGCCTTCACTGGAAACATTAATTTGAGGTATGAAGTTGGCAGTACATTGACAGTAGAAGCAAATGGCAAAAAAATATCATCTTAGTTTTAGTTTTCACTCGGTCGTTTGTTCCAGTCGTGTGAGAAACTTTTGTTATTACTGGTTAAAATAAGCTCTTTTTGCAGTATTTGTCCAAGTATCATTAAATTATGAGCAGTATATGCCTATGGAAACTTTGTTAATCTTTTCATGAGACGATCAAACTTTTTGTTTTCTTGTTATTACTTGCCAAATAGGGATTAGCAATTCTGACATTAATATTAGACTATTTTCACAGTTTTATTATCTTTAATTATTTTAAAACTTTACACCTCTTGCCCATTTTGTAACAGCATGTCAGCATGGTCATAGTTGATGGGCTTAATCCACTTTGTATCCTAGTTTTGCTGGTCTCAGTAGTACCTTTTATTTTATTACTTATCAACTGAAATAGTGGGGTATGTTTTTTCGGTAGGCTTTGAAATTTAAGTGTTAATTAATTTCGGGAGTTGGAGTTTAATTTTTTAATTTGTGATTGATAATTTGATTCACTTGCACACACAATCTTGATTGTTCGGGCCAAAGAATATTCGTATTATTATAAATTTAAATAAAAAGTAATGTGTTACAAAATAATTTATTATAAGTTTAAATTCAAAAATTGTAATAAACTAACTGATTTATTCACTTAACTAATTAGATATAGGGGTTAATTTGAAGATAAAAATTTACCATCAAATTAGAAAATATAAAAAGAAAAAGAATTTACTTTATTATAATAAAACATGGATTAAAAAGAGGACATTATAATTTTGTATTTTTTAAATAGTTAAAATGAAATAATTTAACCCATCCTAGGAATTTTGTGGACAATGACAGTGATCCGACGTGGCAGAATCAGAGTTTTACAGGTGGGTCCCAAGTCACGAGAATCTTATCTGGAAAACATGTATGTACACCTGGGCCCGTAAAAGGTAACTATAAAGGGTGGTTACCCAAGATGGGCTGCCGGTTAATGGGGGCCGTCCACTAAGGTTTGTAGGACCCATTTAGGGCACCGGCCTTTATAGACCTTGTTGCTTTAAATGCTTATTCATGGAAATGTGTGATTTTTAAAAACAGGATATATATAAATAAAAGTGGCTATCATAAAATTATATTGTAATTACCCCTTTTTGCCCTTTTCTCTAATTTTTTTTTTCTTTTTTAATGATTATATTAAAGAAAGAAAATTTGACTATATTAAAGAAAAACAAAATAGTTAATATATACTGAATACTGAATATGTAATAGTAAGTTTTAAAAATTGATTATTATCTTGAATAATCGAAAGAGTTATTGTGTATTCTACTGTCATTACAAATTAATTTTTTTATTTTTTATTTTTTATTTTTTTATGATGAACATAAATAAATTGATTGAAGTAACACGATCTAATTAACATTATTGAATGGAATAATAATATAAAAAGTGGGACATGAAAGCATGATAGTTGAGGATGAAAATTCATGTTCCATATGCCATTGTCATAACAATGTTTGATAAAATTATTGATTAAATAACAAAAAAGCAAAGTCCTTTAATGAGTCAATTTGCAAAGATTCTTTTATTCAATAGTTTTTGTCTATAAATACTTGTCATTTCTCACTTCACTTTCATTCTCACACATTAATTTCTTCTTTTATCTCGAAATGGTTTCAGTTGAGGTAATTCTATATAGTCTTATATTTTCCTTATATTCCTTATACTTTCTGGTTGATCGTTACATGTTGGTTACATGTTCATCGCTTTCGGGTGATCATTATATGGTGGTTACATGTTGATCCGGTGCTAAAAGTGAAAATTATTAAAAAAAATATATATATATTTATGTGCAAAGTAATTTAACTTTATGTTACTTTGAAAACTTAAACACGATTTAAATTAATTATTTATAATGTTATATCTGCCAAAATTTGACAATATTAGTGATTATGTATTGTCCAAGAACGAGATTCATTTGCATACATCACCCACATGCCAATTTCACACTGATTATTCCTAATGTGAAATTATGTTTTTACCTTCCCTTAAACAGAAAAAAGAGTAAATTTAGGGTCAATTCATTTGTTAATATTTTTATTAATAATCATCAAATCGCTAAATTGGAATCTCAAATTTCAATTCCATCTGAATTATGTTGTAGAGTGAGACAATGTCTAAACGCAAAAATTGTATTATTAGGAAATTGATGTGTTATAATGCTACAAATATGGGTGTATGTTTGAACACATTAAAAGTAATAAAAATGGTTTCTTGCAGGTACCACCAGTTGTAACACTATTGCCGGAGAGTGAGAAAACAGAGGCGAAGCCGGCAGCAACCCTAGAAGAGGTAGTGACTGACCCACCTGCTCCAGAATCTGTAATTGACGAATCAACCGAAAGTCCGGCGCCGGCACCGGAGACGGATGATGTGCCAAAAGAGTTACCAGCGGCAGCAGAAACTGAAACTCCGGCGGATGTTGAGACTGAGGAAGAAGTTGTAGAGGAACCTAAGGCGCCGGAGGTTGATGAACAGGCGGCGGAAGGTGAAGAAGAGGCCGCCGGAGATGTGGAAACGGCGACGGCGGAGGAAGAAGAGAACATGGGAATAAATGGAGATATGATTTAGCGAGTGAAAGACCATGGGAAGATGGTGGAGTTGCATGTCTAATTTGGTAATTTTAAAATTAAATATGTAGAATTAAGAGTTTGGGTTTGGTATGTCATCCCTAGATTTTGATTGATGAATTTTAATATATATTAGCTTTGGAATATTTTACAAATAATTAAAAGTTTTGATACCTTGTGTTTATATAGATAAAGAATAAATGAACATGAATCTTATGAATCTATTCTATTATTTAAAATTGAATATAACATCATTTCCCTAGTCATATCATTATCACTAACATCGAAAAAGATCCACCAGACTAGACCAGTATCAAATCAATTTTCTACAGGACTGCACTTATCATAGTGTGTGAAAACTGTTGCAAGCGATTACAGATGCAATGCAAACCGAAAAACCAAGTTGATGGCATCATGTGCTTTACAAAAGGGCTAATTACAGAAAAGCTATAAAGATGGTATAGTTACGACATATACAAGTTGGGTACAAAGTTTTTATATGTGCACTAAAAAATCGTTTTTTAATCAAAGACAACCAAAGCTGTAAATGATACGATCTTGCCTAATGTTGTGATTACATCACGATCTTTCATCAGAGACATGGATGGGTAAGCGGGAAAAGACAGATTGTAAAAGCAAGCGTGTGATGTAGGCAGATGATCGACAGATTCTGACAAATGTTTAATGCAAAGGCGATTTGGCAAACCACGGAAACCCTCAACTGGTAGATGCTTCAGCGATGTCCAGAAGATGAGAAGCGCCTGTTTCTGCTCAGCTGACATGTTTTCAACAATCTGCATATCATATACAAAGCATCGTTAGCTCAAAATAGTTTTACAGATTATCAACTACAATTCTGCGTAAACATACCTTCCGGAACCAAGTAATCTCGATGTCAGTTTCACTGTATCCATCGTAGTATGTACCCTTCCAATCTTCCACATTTATAGGATTTTCATTTCCGTGCAGCATTTTGTTAAAATCTTCAAGGTCTAGACCTTGAAAAAAGAGCTTCTGTGGTCTTGAATTACAAAAATAATCTGTAAAACCTTGTGCAAAATGGGATACCTCTTCTGAGATAGATGAGACGAATTTATGCTTGATGACCAAATTGACATATTTGTTCCTATTATTGCTATTCACGACTATGGATTCCCCACCGGGGCAAAGCTCCACACTCCACCTTGATCCCAACTTCTCAAACTCTCTAACAAATGTAGTCCAAAGTTATCCGAATCAATATCCTCAACAGCCATATTTAAGATACATTTCAAGTTATTTTACAAACCTGGATCTGCATCCTTTATATCTTCCAAACAAACAGGCATTCCGGCCAATCGCAAGAAAAAAATGCAGTCAAAGGAAATGCCTACTTGCACTTTATGCATCAGCGCCAAAGCTATCACACGACCAGAGAAGCTAAAGTGCTCAAGGTCATAGAGTTTGTCCTCTGATCCTGCGTATGGAAGAAAATGTATAAGCATTTAGAAAAGAAGGAATTCTAGGTAAACACAATAGTTAATGCTCGTACACTAACATGTATCTACTCTAAATAATCATAATAAATCAACATGATATTGAATTTAGTTGAGGTGAGTGTATATATCACTGCAGCATGTTTATTCATTTCATTTGGGACTTTCTCCTGTTAAAATAATGTACTTCAACTTGCATAAATATAGTTACGCACATGGATAAGCTAAATGATTTCCTTTTGACATCAAATAAGAATATAAAAGTGCTTGAATATTCTGTCTATAGCAACATTAAAAGTGGTTATGCCACTAATAAGTGCAGAATAGAAAAGTGGTACAAGAAAAGACAGAAGGGAAGACACTAGGACTACAAATGATTTGTGCCAAACCAAGTAGCATGTTGTTCAAAATTTAGCTTAGTGAGGATTAGCAGGTGCTTAAGCTAGAGTGTAGCTCATGAGATAGTTTTGAAGGTTAAAAGAATAAGAATGTATCCGAGAAACACGAGTCAGTGTTGTCGAAAGCTCAAGGCGCTCTAAGCTACAATGCCTCTTAGAACTTAAGCACAAATCAAAACACATTTGATCAAAGTGACTCACTTTTTTATCATACAAGAAATACACTTCCAAGAAAAATACCATAAGTAGTTTTCATAATAAAATATATATCCAAAAGTCACCGTACACAAATTTTATTCAGCACCAATAAGAGTCTTTACCCTCGTACAGACTTTATACACATACCAATTGGGAATAGAGTTTTGTTAATCAATTCATTCATGGATAGGTTTTCTGTCAAAATAAAAGCACTACCAGTATACAAAAAAAAAAAAAAAAAAAAAGACGTTAAGAAAAGCCTGCACATAGAATGTCATAGAAGCTTACCAGGATTAGGATAGAATCTTCTAAGATCTTCTGGACAAGCAACAAAGAGACCATTTCGTGAACTGAAATTTTTTTGGCATACCAAGTAAAACCACTCCATCACCTTCAGCTTTCTCAATTCTCAAATTCCACATCTATAGTACCTCACAGTTTCGTAAGATCCGAAACTGATAAGTAATCAAATGAATCGAGAAACAAATTTGACCAATTAATTATCATCTGAAATGGCTCCGCACTCTCGTCCACTTCGGGCAGCATCATCATTGTTAAAACCCTCGTCGACTCGAAATCAGTTCGGTTTGAGAATCTAATAATTAGACTACGTACTGCAAACTTATTAAGTCTCAAAACAGTCCTTAATTTTTGTTTAGCACCCTCATAAAGTATAGATATGCGGTACAGTTCATTCAGAATGGCAAGATGTTGAGGCCGTCAGGAATAAACAAGTTTCCCTTCCCTATTTCCTTTATCAGACAAACAGTCCTCCAATTTGCGGAGATAACGTTCCATATCCTTCAACAATACAACAAAAGTATCATTAAGTAACACTACCTGAAAAAATATAGAATGGACTTTTATCAGAAATGGGACACGAACGCACACGGTGAATGATTTCATTTCGCACGTGAAGCTGTAAAATGTTGAACATCACACAATAATGGCTCTACATCTGGTGATGTTATACTTGATGCTAAATCATTAGACAATTTAGTTGCTAGCTCGCTAACAAAAGAGTAAAGGTTAGACATCATGATACCTCTCTCACGATTTCCAGAGTTGTTCAACATCTGTGGAGTGGTTTCAAGCAATGACCGAAAAGTTGACCGGCATAAAATATACAGAGGTTCTCACTAGAAATTCTTCAGAGCAATTTACAAAACTCTGACACCACAGGTAAACAATTTTTTCAAAATGCTTCGGGCTCACGACTGAACTCCAAAAAATCAAAAATTAAAATATATGCAAAATTTATGTTACCTGTAATTGGCAACATGTAAAGCATAACTAATGCATCAGTACCAGAAGAAGTCACTAATGTCTGAAGATGGTCACTGAAACGTATATTAGCATCTATATTTTCGTAATTTGGAGTCAAAATCAAGAATTCAAACATCAACCTAACAACACTTAAACCATTTCATCTCTCAACAACCTCGATATAAGAGATACCATGTTATGACACATCAGCCAAGCCTTAGACGCATTGGCCGAACTCCGTGCTGGGTCAAACATTTGCAGGGTAACTTCATTCTCAATCGAGCACTCCATAAGCTTCTTGTGCGGCTCAAGATGCTTCCCTTTATATTTCAACTTCTGCATACTCTCTGGAATTTCAGTAGTCTCAAAAAGTCGTTCTTGAATTGATTCAACAATATTTACAGAGTTCGCTTGCATTACAATACTAATGCTTTCAAACATATGTCCAACAAAGAAATGCAACAAGGAACCCAATCCGCGGATGCGGCGGAGGAGCTATAGCCATAATCATCCAGATGGTAAGTACCGCCAGTACTACAATCACTAACATCCATGGAGTCGATGGATGATCTTTGGCTGTGATACATTTCGACTGCTATTTCCGCTGGCGGTGGAATCAAGATCAAGAAAATAGTGAGAGTAAGCAAGATACGAAAAATGTCTTTCATTAAGCATTTATAGAATTACTTCTAATACTAATCTATTGCATTAATCAATTTAAAAAAAAAAAGGATGATTTTGTGTGCTCCAGATTTTAGTGGTAAGAAAACCACATTCAATGGTAATGTTTTCCACTTCACCACTCCATGCGGACACCTCATACCACTGAATGCGATAACTGCCCTGTTGCACTCTCATCCAGCCTCTAAAGTATGTCATCACCTTTTTACAACACATGTTAAGTTTTGTTTGAGAAAAATGGGTTGAAATGTTATTCTCGACTTTATATATTATACATCCTTATTTACCGGCCCACCCGAACCTCAGAATTTCCCTCTTTCCAGACAGACATCCCCCGAGCAAACTCAATTTTGAGACTCTCTCACAAGTAGTTGCCACTTGGTAAGTAAGTTGTCCTTCTTCCGCCAAAAGTGCAAAATGTATTGTGATAAGAACTTGGAACAAGCTTGAGCACGAACAGATTTGTGTGGTTTCCATAAGCTTAGGAATCTTCGGTCATGTGGGCACGATGAGGTAAACGAGTGACAATGATGAGAGACCATCAAATAGTGAAACTGAAACACAATGAGAGCCACACGGTCAACGCCTGGATTACCTTGTCTTTCTGCAATGCTAGTGCTAATTCCCAAATGTTAGCACAACATCTAATTTTGT
Source organism: Francoa sonchifolia (assembly GCA_036897585.1). Classification (NCBI taxonomy): domain Eukaryota; kingdom Viridiplantae; phylum Streptophyta; class Magnoliopsida; order Geraniales; family Francoaceae; genus Francoa; species Francoa sonchifolia. Next base: position 2,732 of record JAYMTB010001838.1, on the reverse strand, counting down.
CTTGTCATGAAAGTCAATGCCTACATTGGACAAAGTAAAGCAGCCAAATTAGGTAAACAATAAGTTTAAAATCTTGAGTCCACTACATAGCAAACTGAGCTACCGAACAAGAATCACCATGGACCGAAGCAGTGGTGTCAAAAGAGGCGCTATTCTTTCTTTATACTTCAATTTGTGTCCATCATTCTCAACATTTCAATTTGTGTCCATCATTCTCAACATTTCAATTTTTGTCCATTGACTTCATGGACGTTAGCAATTGTAGTACCAACGGTACTTACCTTCTGGATTATGGCTATAGCTCCTCCTCCTCTGACGCTGCATCTGCCGCTTGGGTTCAGCTCTTGTTGCATTTCTTTGTTAGACATATGTCTAAAAGCATTACTATTGTAATGCGAGGGAACTATGTGTATACGGTTGAATCAATTCAAGAATGACTTTTTGAGATTACTGAAATTTCAAAGAGTATGCAGAAGTTAAAATATAAAAGGAAGCATCTTGAGCCGCACAAGAAGCTTATGGAGTGCTCAATTGAGAATGAAGTTACCCTGCAAATGTTTGGCCCACCACAGAGTTTGACCAATGCGTCTAAGGCTTGGTCGGTGTGCTATAACATTATATCGAGGTTTTTGAGAGATGAAATGATCCCAGATGGTTCAAGTGTTGTTAGGTTGATGCTAGAATTCTTGATTTTGACTCCATATTACGACGTGGATGCTAATATAAGTTTCAGTGACCATCTTCAGACATTAGTAACTTCTTCAGCTATTGATGCATTAGTTATGCTTTACATGTCGTCAATTACAGGTAACATAAATTCTACATATATTTCAATTTTTGATTTTTTGGAATTCAGTCGTGCACAACCTGAAGCATTTCGAAGATAATGTTTACCTGTGGTGTCAGAGTTTTGTAATATGCTCAGAAGAATTTCTAATGAGAACCCTCTGTATATTTTATGCCAGTCAACTTTTCGGTCATTGTTTGAAACTATTGGCATTCCATAGATGTTGAACAACTCTGGAAACAATGAGAGAGACATCATGATAACTGACTTTTACCCTTTCGTCAGTGAACTAGCAACTAAGTTGTCTAAAGATTTGACATCAAGTATAACATCACCGGATGTCGAGCCATTATTGTGTGATGTTCAGTATTTTACATCTTACATGTTTCACGTGTGAAATGAAATCATTCACCGTGTGCCTTCGTGTCTCATTTCTGATAAAAGCCCATTTTATATTTTTCCGGCAGTGTTACTTAATGATACTTTTGTTGTATTGTTGAAGGACATGGAACGTTACCTCCGCAAATTGAAGGAGTGCTTGTCTACTGAAGGAAATAGGGAAGTGAAACTTGTTTATTCCGGATGGAATCAACATCTTGTCATTATTTATAAGAGTACTGAACAAAATTAAAGACTGTTTTGAGTCTTAATAAGTTTGCAGTACGTAGTCTAATTATTAGATTCTCAAACCGAACTGATGATACTCACTGGCTGTTCGAACAAAAGGATTTGACTGGTTTCGAGTCGTGGAGGGTTTTAACAATGATGATACTGTGGACGAGAGTGTGGAGCCATTTCAGATGATAATTAATTGGTCAAATTTGCTTCTCGATTCATTTGATTACATATAAGTTTCGGATCCTACCGAACTGCGAGGTGCTATAGATGTGGAATTTGAGAATGAGAAAGCCGAAGGTGATGGTGTATTAATGGAATGGTTTTACTTGGTATGCCAAGAAATTTTCAGTTCATGAAATGGTCTCTTTGTTGCTTGTCCAGAAGATCTTAGAAGATTCTATCCTAATATTGGTAAGCTTCTATGACAGTCTATGTGCAGGCTTCTCTTAACGCAATTTTTTTTTTGTATATTGGTAATGCTGTTATTTTGACATAAAAACACTATCCATGTGTTTGTGACCGGTAGATTTTGTAGGGTGCGGGTCAAGATTGGACCAAAGGAAATGTACTCATTTCAATTCGGGTAAAAAGAGCAATATTTGGATTCGGGTGAGAATAAGAGACCAATTATGAACTTGATAGAAACTAGGAGTAACAGCTCTCTTTATAATCTTGTGTCAGACAGATCCTTAAAGACTCTGATTTATTCAAAAAGTAATAAAGATGGTAGTCATTTTATTGTTAAAAGTGAGAAGTTGGATGTTTTGTGAGTAATGTTCTATATATTTTTCAATGATTGTTTTTCTTAACGTTCTTTTAAATGAGGCTATTTATAGCAAATACAAAATGAATGGAAAGATGACTTGCCATTCATTTGCCACGTGTCCACCTCATAAGACATAAAACATTTTAAATGGAAATATGATTCACCATTCATATGCCAAGTGTCCATCTCATAAGCTACTAGGTAACAGGAGATGGACATCACATGTCATATGGATGGTGTGTCACATATTTTAGCTTGGGTGAGTCAGAGTATCTAGGATCATATCTCCACATATTTGAAAGTTTCTTGTAGGTCATAATGGGTTTCAAGTAACAAGACGACCCTCCTTCCTTTGGGGCGTCATCTTGTCCCTTGGAACGAACTCCCTTACTCTAGCCTCCATCCCAAATACTCTTTCTTATTCCCATAACTGGACAAGGCGTTCATATTGCAACGCTTTGTCCAACTTACTCTTTGGAGTGAGACATCAATGATTGAACTCGGCCTCTACAAGTTCTGGGCCTGGGCTTTTATTGGGCCCGAGCAGATGATATACAACCC
>JAYMTB010001837.1:0-10196 GCA_036897585.1 Francoa sonchifolia | reverse complement strand
GTTGCAGGTGGTTTGCTTGCGAGCATTCATGTTTCCTACAGGAGATCTGTGACATATTTTTGCTGCGAAATGAAAATCCCTTGTCTGGAATGAGCAACCTCAATCCCGAGAAAATATTTTAACCTCCCCAAGTCCTTAATTTTGAATTCTTTTGTCAGGCATTGTTTCAGGACTTGCTTCTCCTTCTCATCATTTCCAGTTACAATAATGTCGTCCACATAGACTTTCAAGGTCGTGACTCCCCCTGCAGCCGAGTGCTTGATGAAAAGAGTGTGATCTCCCTGACTTTGCTTATATCCCGTAGCTAACATCACCTTGGTAAACCTCCCAAACCAGGCACGGGGTGACTGTTTCAATCCGTACAAGGCCTTCCTTAATTTGCATACCATATTCCCTTCAACTCCTCCAAACCCAGGTGGGATGCTCGTATAGATTTCTTCTTCCAAGTCCCCATGAAGGAAGGCATTCTTCACATCATACTATTGTAAATCCCAATTAAAATTGGCCGCTAATGACAACAAGATTCTCACGGTGTTCATTTTTGCAACCGGAGCGAAAGTCTCTTGATAGTCGACTTCATACGTCTGAGTTTAACCCTTAGCAACTAGCCTTGCTTTGTAGCGCTCTAACGATCCATCAACCTTAAACTTCAAGGAGAATACCCATTTGCATCTGACTGCCTTCTTCCCTTTTGGTAAATCAACTAACTCCCATGGCCCATTCTTTTCTAATGTATCCATTTCAATTCTCATGGCTTTCCTCCATTCTTCCTTAGATAACGCTTCAGATAAAGTGTTTGGAATAGCAATTTCATTTAGACTCGTGAGAAAGTTCCTATGGGATGGTGAGAACTTCTCGAAGGATACAAAATTGGATAGAGGGTATAATAGTCTTTTGGTACACTCTCGAGTTCCTTTCCTCACGGCTATGGGTAAATCTTGGTCAGTTGTTTGAGGTTCAAAGAGTTGGTGTTCTACAAGTAGAGGTGCAAGTTCAGATATTGTTACCTTATTCCCAGAAGTCGGGTTGGAAATTTGGACTTGTGCTGGATCAAAAGTTGGACCTTGTTTCCTTGAGTACACGCTTCCTTTCCCATATCGTATATAATCAAGAGTCTTATTATCCTGTACCGGAGACAAAACAGGAGATGCATGTGACATGATAGGAGACACAAGTTCGGTTTGAGAGCTTGACATAGATTCCTTTGACACAAGAGGTGAAGACGATGAATGGGACAAAGACAAAGGTGGTAGATCGAGTAGGAAAAGATCTTTATCTTCCATGATAGATGACTCCTCCTGAAGATAAGGTTCGGTGAAATATGGTTTCCCTTCTGCAAATGTGACATCAGCTGAGACGTAGAGCTTCCTAGTGGGTGGATAAAAACATTTGGAACCCTTTTGTGTGGACGAGTATCCTACAAAGACACATTTAATGGCTCTAGGATCTAATTTTCCCCAGTTATGGACATGAACAAATGAAGTGCACCCAAAAATCCTAGGTGTAAGATTGTTTGTGGCACTAATATCAGGATAGAATTTAGAAAAGAATTCCATTGGACTTTTTGACCCTAAAACTTGTGAAGGAATGTTGTTTATGATATAGGCAGAAGTGAGAACTGCCTCCCCCAATAGTGTTTTGGTACATTTTGATGAAACAAGAGTGCTCGAGTTGTGTTTAGCAGATGACCATTTTTTTTTCAGCTACCCCATTTTGTTGTTGGGGTTTTAATGCATGATGACTTATGAATAATTCCCTCCTTTTGGAAGAAGGAAGACAAAAATTGATTGAAGCAGTCCTTTGCATTGTCATACCTAAACCTTTTTATTCTGGTACCAAACTGATTTTGAATCATCATATGGAAGTTGGGAAAGACATTACTCATATCTAATTTGTTGTTAAGAAAGAAAATCCAGGAGACTCTAGTGCAATCATCAATCAATGATACAAATCACCGTGAGCCGAAAATATTTGGGACTGTAGAAGGTCCCCATATATCACTGTGAATTAAATAGAAAGGAGAAGAACATCTTTTATTGCTAATGGGAAACGACACACGAGTGTGTTTTGCATGCTCACAAATATCGCAATGAAATGTGCTAATATCTAATCCCTTAAACAAAGACGGAAACATAATCTTTAAAATTGAAAAAGAAGGATGTCCGAGACGAAAGTGGTGCAACCATATGACATTCTTTCTTGAAGAAGAAAGAAACGAAAACGATAATATATTTGTCTTGATTATACTTGGAGAGTTTGGTGTCTCAAGGTAATAAAGTCCATCTTTTTCTCTAGCACGTCCAATCCTCCTCCCCGAACCCTGGTCCTGAAATTCACAATAAGATGGGTAAAACGTAACATGGCAATGTAAGTCTTTTGTAAGCTTTTGAATAGACACAAGGTTGGTGGATAATTTAGGAACATGTAGAACATTTTTAAGGACAAGACTGGGTGTGATATGGACATCCCCACACCGGCTACTGTGGTTGTGGTTCCATCGGCAACAATAATTTTTCTATTACTTGGACATGGGGTGTAAGTGCTGAACTGATTTGAGGAATGTGTCATATGGTCTGTGGCTCCCGAGTTTATAATCCATGAATTCACAAACAATTTATCAGAAACATTTAATCCACGAGAGAATAAGGGTTTACCCGAGAGAGCTAAAGAACACGCGCTGGAGGAAGATTTCTCAAGAGCTCCCAGCAGATTCCTCAGCTTTTCTATTTCTTCACTGTTGAACCATCCATGCTCTTGTGTCTGATCTTGGCCTGGTTGTAAGGTCATATGAGCTTGACCTTGTTGTCGTTTCTGCTGACCTCCTTATTTCCCCACTCAAGGCTGGGAGGTTTCCCATATAATTTCCAGCAGTGATCTCTTGTATGCCTAGGCTTTTTACAGTAGGTACACCAAAGATCATCTTGATTTGCTCCCTTCGACACTTCTGCCTTTCCAAGCTCCACTTTTGGCTGCTGTTCCAGGGTGAAACCTCGTTGTTTGTTACTAGAGGTATCAACTGGTTGGGGCTCAAGCATAACTCCCCTTCGACTCTCTTCAGCCTAAATCAATGAAATTGTCTCATTAAGAGACGGTACCTCCGTCTTGCCTAGGATCTGAATTCTCACCTGATTAAACTCGGAATTTAGACGTGCAAGAAAATCATAAACCCGATCTCTTTCTATGAAATTTTTTATCGCTCCTGCACATTCACTGCATTTCAAATCAATCACCCGATAATAATCCAGTTCTTGCCACTGGTTCTGAAGAAGATTGGCATATTCAGTCACCGTTTTACTCCCCTGTTTTGTGGCTGCTGTCTTGGTCTTGATCTCGTATATCAACGTTGCATCATGGACTTTAGAATACGTTTGATTCAGTGCATCCCAGATTGTCTTTGCCGTTGGTAGGAACATACTAGTGTCACTGATTTCAGGTGTCATAGAATTCCACAACCAGGACATGATCATGGAATCCTCCTCATCCCATGCTTCGAAACCTGCCTCGCCTTTCTTAGGTCCAGTTCCTAATAAATGGATCAATTTTCCTTTTCCTTTCAAAAAGTCCGAACCAATTGAGACCATTTGAGATAGTTTCTGCCGTTGAGTCGATAGGCTGCTTGAATATTCTGTAATTCGCTTGTGGAGTGCTGAACCTGTTCTTCCTCACATTGTTGAATCGAAGGGGTTGAAGATGTCGTTTATAACATATTTTGGCTTCAAAGAGAGGAGAGGGGACTGAAATGAAGACAAGTTTGGGACAAAAAATGGCTCTGAATGCTGGGAAAGAACACTAAAGGATGCTCTGTTTTCAAACTGAAAAACAGAGCCTTATAAAACTGATTTTTAGCTGAGGGAAAAACGACAACTTAATGGGAAAAAACTATAGGTCGTAATGAAAGCCTCGACGGTGACGGTCGACAATGAAGGTTGACGAAATTTTTTTTGACTTCGGCAATGTAGGCCGAGAAGATTTCACAGTAATGGTCAGAAAAGATTCAGGGCTCTGATACCATGAAAAAAATGAGAGAATTGTATATATTTTCTCAAACCTTCTCCAAATCTTTGCTCAAACACATGGAATAATGTATATTTATGTTTTATTTCTATTACTTTTTTCTTTAAATTCTCATAAAATCAACTTCTCATAATATTAAAATGTTCAGGTTTCTGAAAATGATACACTCATACCATCATATGAGTGCAATAACTTGTGGGAACAATTCGTAAAAGAGACTGACTGCATTGTTAGCAAAGCCTATTCCGACTGCAAACAGGTACATCCATGTCCCATATTTTGTACTAATAACTATAACCGATATTTAACATTCTGAGTCCAATTGTGCACCTAATTATACATTTTCTTTTTCTTTTTATAGCGTCGCAGGGTTGTAGGAGGACATGCAACTGGTATTATAGTTAGTACAGGTTTACTTATGGCAAGGTTGTTTTTGGCGGGTGACTTCCTAGGAGGAATCGATGATGTTGTTGACATCCTCGACCACCTCAACCAGATGTCGAGTGCGGAACTTGGTTAAATAGTATTGGAAAGTTGGTAAAATAGCATCCAAATAATGGCCCAAGTGAGTATTTTACTATTTTTATATGTATGAAGTTGAAAGAAATTATGTTATCAATAAATAAATATATTATGAATTATTTTAGGTCCAATATAGAAACAACAGAATACATAAAATTCTTCAATCATAAAGCATAATTGTATCAAAGCGTGATTCCATAAGTTTTACGAGGTTCAACATAACCAAATTTCTGAAATCAAACTAGTCTCGAAATTGATACAATTCCAAATACAGTAAATTAAGAGGCCTCGGGAGCAGGTTGGGTCACCCCAAACTTCACTAACAACTTACTAAGAGTGTCGGGTGAACAAACCTGGTATTTCACTTTTCCAGAAGGCAAGAGAAAGACCTCAGCCAACTCGAGCTTATCCGAAGTAAGACTTGTGCTATCCATGGTTTTACTTAGCACCTTCAAGGCAAGTTGAACAGCCTCTTCCCTTGTGATTTCATCTTTGTAATCCTGCTTGAGCATCGATTGTGCTGCTTGGTTGTTCGCTCCAATTGCTGCAGCCTTCCAACCACCGTAGTTTCCACTAGGGTCGCTCATGTAGAGTTGGAATCCATAGTTTTTGTCCCATCCAGCAAAGAGGAATGAAACACCGAATGGACGGAGTCCACCAAATTGGGTGTAGCCTTGCTTGGTGTCACAGAGGGATTGGACAAGCTGTTCGACAGGCATTGGTTCTTGGTAGGCATAAGTGTACCTCTGAGCTTGAACCCTCGCTGTGTTGATGAGGATGTTGGCATCAGACATTATTCCAGCAACAGCACATGCTACATGGTCATCGATCTTGTACATCTTTTCAGTTGATGTTGAAGTCTGAAGGAGTTTGGATGTTACCTTCTTTTCACCTACCAAGACAACACCGTCTTTTGACAATATACCAATTGCACTACCAGCATTTCCAATGGCCTCCATTGCATACTCAACTTGGTAAAGACGGCCTTCTGGCGAGAAGATTGTTGTGCGGCTATCATATCTTCGAGACATTTTTTAATCACCCTGTGAAGTAGAAAACCAAAGTAGATACCAAAAAGAATTACAACATTTTGCATGACAAAAAGAACGGGGAAAAAGATTTAGAAAGGAATAAAATATAAAATACACAAACATGAACTAATAAGAAATTTACCAAAGGAAATAATGAATTAAAAAGAAACTAAGCCTTCAAATATTTGAAGACCAAAAGTAATGGGAGCTATAAAAACATGGTCAAAACAACAGTTAAGATGAAAAATTAACCATTGGAAAAAAAGGAAAAGAAAAATAGACAAAGCTTTCATAAATTTGAAGGCAAAACATAATGGGAGCTGGAAAAACATGATTAAAATAAAATTACGATTGAAACAAAACATGACTAAAAGGTGAAAGATATAGCAAGAGCAACTACTTGAAAATACACAACATTCATGACAACAACAATCTGTCATTCCACTCCTTGAGAAACGAAGGAAGTATGTGGGACAAAGGAATTACTGAGTTGCAGGACACCACAGTCAATACAGTAAATTAGTATTGCGCGTCATATCAACAATGACATAAATAATAATCATAAATCCCACATCTTTTCAAATTAATCCATTCCCTCAGAGAAACCAAAATTTAGTAAAATAATAATCCACCTAAGCAAAACTAGTATTGTGTCTTAGGTTTTCACCATGATCCCATCAATTTCCTAAATTTTTTATATTCTCAATGGTTCAAGTTGTGTCAACTATATGACTGTCATAGCTTTGTTTAGGCACATTTCTTTTACATATCTCAGTTCCTTTTTTTTTATACATTGAATATTCATCATTTGTTACCAGCCAGCAGTTCATAACTAACTAATCAAAGAGAATAATCAAACTCCAAAACTCATGTCATGGAGGAGAAAAAAATATCAGCTAACAGCTAGTTGGCTAAGAAGAGAGCCCTTCTGATCATCAATTTTTAAGAAAATCTAGAACACCCAGACGTTGAAGGAGCTTTAATCCAGGAAACTGCATAATCAATACATTAAACTGCAGAGTCTACCTGAACTCTACATGGAAACTACAATACCAAATAACATACACAAAGGATGATCTGCCCAACAGTAAAATTTCCAACTAACACATGCTCCTAACCCCATGGTATAGTTTAACATCTACCCGAATGTAAATTAAAATTTTAATAGTGTCATACATTATTGAACTTCAAGCACTGAATTTACAAGGCTGATATCAAGATATATGGATCATAAAACACATTTTGCAACGGAATGATACCCACATGAAGCTATATTTGTGATGATATGAAGTGAACTTAACCAATTAATACAGGCAAATAGCAGAAGATCACAAAACAAGAATCCTATCATAAACAACTGACAGTACAATACATGAAGTACATAAGAGATCCGAACTTCTAAATCAACAATAAAAAATCACAATTCTCACCTTTCCAGTCCGGAATTTGGAGATTAGCAAGCCAGAGTTAATAAGAAAAATAAAATAAATAAAAACCCTAACCCTAACTGCGATTTTAACTTCCATTTCACTCTCACAGACTTTCACCATTAAACTTCAACGTCAAGCAGACAAAACTAAGAAAAATCCATAAACTACTTCAAAACACAAAGCGAAAGCTACCTCGCTGTTAACTTACCAAGAAAACTCTAAGGAAAATGGAAAAGACACTCGAAACCGATCTACAACAACAAATTAGAGAAATCATTTGCTAAACAGACACAGATTAACATGAATCGATTCACAAATCTAGAAAGCAGAAGTGAAAACTTACTGCAGATCGCGGGGAAGAGTTTTCCTGAGAAACAAGAAATCTGAGAACTCCCAAAGCTTTCTCTGTAAATGAAGACTAATATCGATATAAATAGAAAATCAGTTTTGGGCCATTGGGCTTTTCATTGGGCCGAATCTGTTAAGCCCAATTTTAATTGGACGATGGTCTTGGGTTTTGGCCAATTCGAATTACTAAATAATTTGGATTTATATATTGTAAATCATGATCGAGTTCAACGGGTAGTCTGAATAATGAACGAAATCGGGTCGTCTGAATAATGAGCGAAATCTTAGCATTATAGATTGAATAACACTGAATAAATCAGTTACAATATTATAACTAAATATCAAGTGTACTGAGTATTATATCTAACATCTGTGACAATCGAATATAACTATAAATTATGTGCAATATCAAGTTTTATATTCACATGTTGCCAACTACCTCTATGATCTTAGAACACGAGACATTGCGTTTGTAGGAGGGGAAGGCATAATATCTTATCTTTCGTATGTAAAAAAATTATAAGATTATTTTACCATTTGAAATAGTAAGAATAAAATTTAAGTGTCAATAGATTATTTGGAATAGGGACCATACTTTTATAGCTACACAAGCTTTTGAAGTATTAGTAATTATTTCAACAATATTATTACACATAAAATAAGAACTCAAATGGGTTCAATTAATTCCTTAATCAAACGACCTAATGCTAAAAACGACGACCCATTTTCCATCGCAACATTCCTACTAATCTCCTTAATTTCCTTAATCTTTTCCCTAATCCCATTTTCCCCATGCATTAATCTCTTAACCCCAGCCGTTAATTCTTCCGCACTCACTTTCACTTCCTTCCTTGTAATCCAATCTAATCTCCACCGCCAATCCCAATTCCTTCACAATCTCAAACGCATTCATTTGCTGCTCTGCATAAATCGGCCAAGTCGCGATCAGTACGCCATGCCAAAAGCTTTCCAAAATCGAATTCCATCCACAATGCGATACAAATCCGCCAACCGCTTTATGCGCTAAAATTGTCACTTGTGGCGCTAACCCACACACGAATCCAATCCCTTCAATCCGTTCCATGAATCCGTCCGGTAATACGTCCTTCGGATTCACATAATCCCCCGGTAATTCGGTTTTATTCTTCGCGGCTTCACGTAACGACCAAATAAACCGGAATCCGACCCGTTCTAACCCGTTTGCTATTTCGGTGATTTGATCCGACCCGAGACTCCCCATACTACCAAAACACAGAAACACGACGGATTCCTCCGGTTGATTATCGAGCCATTTTATAATCTTTTCACATTCAGTTCGATTCGGGTGCCACTTCATTGGACCGGCGAGATCCAACACCGGTCCAATCGGGTAAACTGGGAGCGTCGGACTTTTATCTAGTACCTCAAACGGGTACGGTTCGAGTTCACGAAATGAATTTACAACAATACCCTTAACTTCACTGTACCTTTTAGCATGATTCAAAAGCCACACAAATAAGCATCTTCTTTTCTTTTCAGTACTAAACTCGGTTAAATCTGACTCGGTACCGAGTTAACAAAACCCGGTAGGGTTAACTCGGTCGTTAACTCGCTAAACTCGGTCTGAATATCTCTGTCTAATTTTGGCAAGTAAAGCGTGAAATTGAGGAAACTCGCCGGAGATGCGAAATAAAGGTAACAAGGAATGTTAAATTCAATTCCGATATCGATCATCGGAGTGCAGAACATGTCGACGAATAACCCTGCGATTCCGGCGGATTCGGAACCATCGGAATTCGTTATAATTTCACTAATTGCATTTTTTACCTGAAATTTGTGATTTTCTATGAAAAGGGATAAAAAGGCTAAGGAAGTTTGGTATTGGTCCGGCGACGGTTGGTCCGCCGGCGGGAGGAAGATGAATCGAAGACTGGTGGCGGAAGTTTGGGATTGGATTTGGATGTAAGAATTGACGATGGGGCGTTGTGGGATTGTGATGATGAGGATGGTGGTGATTAATCGAGGGTCGTGATAGATTAACCGCCGGGCGAATTCGACGGTCGGAACTAGGTTTCCGATGCCCGGAGTTGAGATGAGAATAATTTCCGATTTCTTCATGGGGGAATCTAATTATTTTCTTTATTTTACTTTTGTTTTCGTGCCTTATCGAAATTTATGTACGAGAGGTAGACAAATTTTGATGGCCCACCATTTACAAGTAATTCAAAATAAATAAAAGATTGGTTGAAATTAGACACTTATCTTCTAGTCGTATCCGTGAGTTGAATTTTTATTGATGTTATACTGAATATTTTAGTTCCAATCCTACTCACAATAGAGTATACTCTGTGTTTAGATTTAAAAAGTTAAAGAATATTTTAGGGAATTAGATTAAAATTACAAATTCAATTAGAGTTTTGGGAGTATTAAGATAGTGTTGTTGGTTATTTGTGACGCATTTGATGACTAACAAATATTTGGTATTGTATAAAAGATATTAAATTAAATAGAACTAAAGTGCTTCTTAAGCTAAGAACGGCCCACTAAAAGAAAAGTAGTTTATTTGAAGCAATTTTGGGCCTTGGCCCCTAAGTGCCAAGGTTGAAGGCCATAATGAAAATTTTGATGATATAAAATTGATAGTACACTTAAAACATTAAAAAAAAACGTATGATGATTAAATTGGAAGAAACATCATGTCCATAGTCACAGATTTTGTCAGATTCATATGTCCAATCCAATCCAATCCATCTTCTTGACGGGTAGAACACATTTTCATCATAGTTTCATCTGACTAATCATAATCGTAATAAATAATATTCTCTTTATGCAAAGAAACTACTTGACTTTGATTTAGATTTGTTAAAGGAAC
>JAYMTB010001836.1:0-10197 GCA_036897585.1 Francoa sonchifolia | reverse complement strand
GAGGCGAAATCGGATCGGAGTTTAGTGGATATGGGGAGGGATTGAAGGTGGTTTGGAAGGGTTGGTGGTGGTGGTTGGATTGGATTGGATTGTATTCACCCATTTTTTCGAGGGAGTTGCCGGAAAAAGTAAGGTGGTGGTGGTGGTGGTGGTGGTGATATGGCCATAGGGAGTGGAAGGTGGGGGTTTATATAGAGGAGAGTTGCATGAGAATTATGTATGATCAAATTTTGGTTAATCTCATAATCCCCACGTTGAAAAATTGAAATTTTTTAATACTGAATGATTTACGCGCTTGAAACGGAGAAAATGATGAAAATACTCCAACAGACAATAGAGATCAAAAGTACTTTAGTTTATCGTATCTTAATTTGTTTCAATAATAACAAAGCTAATAATTCAAATACCATCAAAATTAGGAAAAAGATGGAGTGACACTTCGCAATTACACCGAAAAATTGTATATTTTATTCATTTCGAAATCATTTGGCAATTTGTTTTAAACATTTTTTGTCAATTTCCACAAAAAATTAGTGAATATTAGAAAATTTGAGTATGGAAGGCATGAGGAAAGTTTGGAATTTAGCAAAGATATGGAAAGACAAAATATAAGATCCCTTCATGAGTTGTTCATATCATGGAGATTCCAATCAACATAAATCTATTTATTTTTGTGGGGTATTATTGGTTCACAATCCAAATGAGTATCAGCCGTTAGATTTACTTATCTGGGCAAACTTAAGTCAAGGATTGGTCAATTGGGTAAGTACCAAATTTTTTCAAAAGTATCTAATTCGGTAGGATTTGGGGTGAAAATTAAGGATCTAGGTTTACTTTTGGGTTTTAAGGAATTGAGACTTCTCATTTATATGATGTCAAATAGACAGTTATTGTAAGTTTTATATGAATTATATACTATATATAGATGAAGGAAAAACAAATAGATCATCCAGGGATCAAATATAATTTCATAAAAATTAATCATATCGTAATTACTAATAGATAAACTAGGCAAATGAATAATAGAGAGAAAAAGATAAATATTCAACATATAATCTTTGACCTATAGATTAAATTGATGGGAAATGACAAATAAAATCATAATTAGTAATTGATTACTACTTATATGTAATACAAAAAAAACATGAATTTTCCCACATTACTAAATAGTGAATGTTAGGTTTTCTACCTAACAAAGGGAACATTAAAGGAGCATACAATAATTAGCTTTGGTAAAGCTCAACCGGTTTTTGCAAACAAAATTAGTTTTAAGACTGGATTCATCATACTTCATACTAACTCAGTAGCCATCAAAATCTTTTAGCATTTACTCCCTCCAACCAATAATTATAGGAGACAGAAAAACAAAGTTAAAAAACCAAAAAATAATACATAGATTCACATGTTCCACGAGAATAAATATCACGTGAATAATTTATTTTCCCAAACCACCCCATAAACACAAATTCACATGATAATAACTCACTCACTTTATTGAATGTTACTTGATCCACATCCAAATCCAAATCCAAATCCAAATCCAATATTATGAAGATCTAAATGGGATCCAAACAAATCCACAAGATCCAATGATGTTTTAAAATCAGTATCGTATCTATAGATTTCATTGCTATGTCCATTTCATACCTTGTTTATCCTTATTCACACCTAAAACAAAAAAAATAATACTAATATTGCATTTAATATAATCTTCGTATCAAATCAATTAGTTATAATACACACACCACATTTCACAAGTGTTAAAAAAAGTAAATTTGGTTTATAACGAGGGCACAACTTAAACTGACTTAACCCAAAAAATTGAACCGAAAATATTGATTTGTTCAATTCGTTTGAGTTTCGGTTTGCTTTTTCTAAGAACTGGGTACCTTAATTCTAGGATTATTTAGAAACCATAAGAACTAGAGAAATTTGGTTTTGTTAGAACATAATTTACATATTAGCATCACCGCCTATAAACTTAAATTTTTGGGTCAATTGATAATTCAACATGATATCAAAACAAATTTTAAACTCCCCATTTAAAAATAAGCCAAGATAAATTCAAGCATTTTGACATAGTTTATAAGATTTGGACTTTCCATTACTAAACAAACTTGACTTCAAGCATTTTGACAATGTGTACCAAGACCCAGTGTGAACATCCGCGAGGGTTAGCATGAGCCATTACCTGCAAAGTCTCTTGACTTGGAATGTGTTGCATATGTGTGAATTTAACTTTGCAACATGTTTTTCCTAATGGGTTTAGCCTTGGATGATGACAAAAGGTATATAATGCATGAGCAAGATGTAGCATTGAATTTCAAGGTCATAAGTTTGATAAAAGGGGTCAAATTGCTCAAGTTGTCTGAACTTTAGGGTGTTTTGAATAAAACATAGAATCTTCAGACAGAGATTTAACAAACAACAAAGATTTTTACCCAAATTCACAATTTCTTAAAATTCATCTAAGAAATCTAATTTCACTATATCTTACTAAAGATACGATACACTGAGGATTTCCCTTTTAGAAACTAAAATTGTCCTCAAGATATTTGATTCCTAATGAGCAATGGTGGTCACTCTCGTTTAACCTTATAATTCAATATTTGGTAAACAACGTAGTTCACTACTATTGAATTGGGAGTGTCACTGTCCCTAGCGTAATAACCATATTTACATCGACTTAAAACATGGACAAATCAAGTCTATAAGGATAATTTACTTAAAAATCACAACAAACATAATGAGTAACCAAAAAATGGCCTCACGATATCATGCACACTGATACCATATCAATGAGACGTAACCTAACAAAGAAGATTTGATTTCTTTTATTAAGAAATCGATTTCATACATACTTTGACCATATCCTATGTCCCCTAATTTTAGTCATCCAAGTTACTTTTCTTTGGCTGAACTGGTCAAATTGGTACCAAGTGTCTTGGTGGTCCAATATAAATGTTGCCATCAAGTTCATGTCATTGACAGACCAGCAGCATATTTACCATGTGAAGGTGGTGGAACCCTTCTAATCCCTTTGATCATTCAAACTTTCAAGTGGTTTGAAAATTTATTACAAAATTTCAATATGCATTAGTGTATTACATTGGATTATCTATTGATCAAATTAAGTATTTTTAAGAATTAAAAGCATTGAAAGACAAAGAATTTGTATAATTTATCATAATTGACATTATGATTTAGCACAAATCATACTTTAAAAATCAACATCTCATTACTAGAAGAAATCCAAAAAAAAACACAATCAAAGAAAAAGGTAGAAATAATGTCATAAAGACTGAAGAAAGAGCACAGATAGAAAGACAAGAAAGGAATATGCATGGAATATAAACCAGTGTTAGCAATTTGTATCACTTTTTTTAGGTGTGAGCATGATAAAGTTTATGCTTCATGCAAAATGTCGCAAATATTGCAAAGTTCGAAGAATAGGCTTATGGAATGTATTCACACCCTGAAAATTTTACAGTTCAACAAAAATATTGCAAATTCAGCTCCATGATTTGAATAAAATTGACTCAATGAGCTTCTAGATAGAGTATCTATTAGTGGGGTCAAACATATTAATCTCTTAGATTCTCAAAATCTGAATGCAATCCAAGTGATCTATTTTCACATGATAATGAATCTTTTAAAACACCATATGCCATGCACAAAAGATTGAGATTAAAACTTATCAAATTTTGTATCACGTAACAAGCTGTAAGCCATCATCGTATGATCATTTATGAATATTTACCATCATCATTATTGATTAATGGACCAACTATACCAGATGAAATACAAACATACAATGCAAGCATATAATTAATTAGTATTGCCAAACCAGTTTGGGATAACTGACCTCCAAGGTTACGCTGATTTTTCCTTTGGGTCCGAAAGCTTTGTCAAACCTTGAAGTCACCAAACTCAGAAAGTAAATACAATACGAAACATGTCAAAAATTCATACCTGAAACCAACTAGTTTGCTATTAAGGCTTAGTAAAATTTGCATAACTAAGTCAACTAAGAAAATACACAGAGAAAATCATGTTGTAATAAATGATCTATTGGGATAATTCTGCTACTAGATGAACGATTAACTTGGCGGCATTTCAGTAGTTCTAGGCTATATCTTAATTCTTCTACATATTAGAAAACAAACAACACTGAACATTGCTCCTTAACAATTCACATCACATCCTTCAAATTTTTGACATACATTATAACTGCAAAAACAAACATCAGAGAACTAATCCCATTAGATCCAGAGGACAAAAGTCTCACCAAGGACTGTTAATGGGCTATAACCTGAGATAGGCATTAACCGAACTCAGCCTATAATTACTAAGGAATGCTGAGGATCAAGCTCGGTCCAATTTAGATTTCTATATGTAAGCTCAAACTAGCCCATATTAGGATATAAATATGTTAATAATTGACCTTTTTTGGATCAAGGCACACAACAACTATGAAGAATGATCTTGATTGAACAGTGACAACTAACCTTATCAGAAATAACTTGTGTGCTTGGTTTATGATGACAGCTTCTTGCATTTATGATTAAAATCTTTAAAATTTTGGTAACTGGTAATTATATTACAGAGAAAAAATTGAAATACGCGTATGAACTCATCTACGATGAAAAGTGTCCTATGTTTCCTAGAACCATCAAATAGTTGCATCCATATATCAGTGATTCTCTTATCTGTACGAATGCTTCATAAGTTTTCAATTTACAGACTTTTCGAAAAACAAATCCCTTATAAGATTGTCGTGAGACAAACCGGTACAACAACACTAACGCACACGCACGCGGAAGCAATAATGAAAGAAATATAAAAAAATGTAAAGAAAGACAAGAGATGAACAATTTACTTTGTATTCAAATGAAAGATTACAACCAGGTGTTACAAGGCTCAACACCTAAGAGAACTCAATGCATCAATACCGTGCATCAAGAACAAGTTCTCTCAACCCTCTCTCAAATGATCCACAAAAAAACTCCAAAATTGCTCACAAATCCTCTAAGAAAGCCTCTTAAAAATGTCACCAAAAGATCTAAAAAGTTCCTATTCTATTTACAAGATGTGCTATTTATAGACCAAAGCATCAACCAAAGAATAACCGAAAACAAACTTGAAAAAACTGAAATAACAACTTGGGAGCCTAGGCGCCTGCACTCAGCCTGTATGGCTGAGGCAGTGGCACCGCAGCGCCCTAGATGGACGCCTAGGCGCTTGGTGCTCAGCCACCATTCAGCCCTTTTCCTTGTTTTTCTTCGCCGCTTTCTTATTTGTCCTCAATTTGGACCAATTCTCAACAAAGATTTAATAAAGCTATAGGATATTAACTAAAGACACAATAACCCAACACACAACATAGAAGATAAGAGATAAAGATAAAAAGTAACTACATAAGTCTAAGTGTATGCAATGAACTCCAAATTGTTATATTCCTATGTTTCCTTAGACATCAATTTGCTCCTTCTCATTTGGCGCCTGGAACCAATCATTCATAAACAAAAAATAAGGCATGATAAACATACAAATCAGAATTTCATATTTAACACCTTAAGATGCAGCTTAAGAAAAGAGACTCACGTGGCAAACTTTTTCCTAAGTTTCTTCGAAGCATCGCCAAGTTTAACCCCTAATATTTTATCCCATAAACAAAGTTAACAATGATGCTGATAAGAACCCTATGATGGAAGAAACAAAAGATTCAAGAAAGCCAAACAAATGCATTATACTCTACTATTCACCACAGGGCCATTTTGCAAGGTCGGACTTGTATTTCACACCTAGACTCGTGTCATGTAGACCAGATTATCTTGGGATGAAATACCGAGTTGGAGGAATACGGTCAATACGTGGTAAACTCAACACATTTCATAAGATGAGAGTTTTCATCTTCATGCAAATTACGTAATCCTTCATGGAATACATTATAAGTATCTAGTGATCCACCAGGCATCTAATCATTACCTCACATTGTGTAATTGAAATGCTTCTGATATATGCTACAAATGATACCATTTTGAACAGAGATCATGAAATCTAATACAAATTTTCAGCAACCAAAGAGATCACCTGATGGAGCATTGGCATCACTACCACTGGAAACCATACCTGTAACTGCTCAGCAACTCTACCAGCTTTCTTAGCATCTCCCTCTGGGCAGAAAACATTCGATAAAAATCACCAAACAAAGGTGATTAAACCTAAATAAAGGCTGATCATGATTTTGAGCATTTGGGAGAAACCATTAATGAGATCTGTGTAGAATTACTGTATATTCTGAATCACCCAAGGCTTGCATTCTCAAAATCAGATCCCAATTCAAACTATTCAGCAGTCTAACTACAAACCGGGCAGACAGTGCTTCTCCACCTCTATTACTGGAGGATTATAACCGCTCCGCAACTTTATCACCTTTGCATCTCCCTCTGCATACAGATAACTAACATTCAGCAAAAATCACCAAACAATGATGATTTTAAAAGGTAAATAAAGGCTGATCATGATTTCAGGGTTTGCGAGATACTTTGATGCGATCTGGGTAAAATTGGGGTTTGTTTTGCATCAACCAATGTCTGAATTCACGAAACCAGATCCGAATTCACAGTACTCAGCAGGCAAACTGCAAACCGTACAAACTCCACCATTAGTACTGGAGGATTGTAACCGCTTGGCGACTTTATCACCTTTGCATCTCCTTCTGTATACAGAGAATTAACATTTCATAAAATCATCAAACAATGATGATTAAAACCTAAATACATTTTTATTATGATTTTGAGCATTTGTGAGAAACTTTTGATGAGATCCGCATAGAATTAGGTTTGGTTTGAATCACACAAGGCTCGCATTGTCAAAATCAGAACCGAATACAAACTATTCAGCAGGCAAACTGCAAACTGGGAGGACAGTGCTTCTCCGCCATTAAAACGGGAGGAGTGTAACCGCTCGGCGACTTTATCACCTTTGCATCTACCTATGCACACAACGAATTAATATTCCACAAAAATCATTAAACAACAGTGATTAAACCTAAACAAAGGCCGATCATGATTTTGAGCATTTGTGAGAAACCATTGATGAGATCCCAGTGCATGCATTCACGAAATCAGATCCGAACGCAATTTTCAGCAGGCAGACAGCAAAACGGTCAGAAAGTGCTTCACCGCCCTTATTAGTACAAAGGGACTGTAACCGCTCAGCGACTTTATCACATTTGTATCTCCCTCTGTGCACAGAGAATTAGCATTCCATAAAAATCACCGAACAATGATGATTAACCCTAAACAAAGGTTGATCAATATTTTTAGGGTTTCGAGATACTTTTGACGAAATCCGTGTCAAATTACGGTTAGTTCTGATTCAAGCAAAGCTTACATTCACGAAATCAGATCCAAATCCAAAAAATTCCTGCAGGCAAACTGCGAACCTGACAATACTCTACGCGAACTTGTGGCGAATACCCCGCCATTAGAGCTCAATTAATCAAATTTTTTCGCGCGCTCGCACTTCACAAAATTGTGTTGCGTTAAGACGACGCATTTTGTTGAAGACGATTGTCCACTTCTAGTGGGCCTATGGAAAAAAGCCCTTTTATACTTGGGAATACAGATTGTGGGCTTTGTAAGTAGCATAATGGGCCCATTTCCTTTTTATAATAATAATTTTTTTCCTTTTATATTTTCAGATTTTTTACAATTTTTTTGAAAAATAAAATAACAAGGACAAACTTTTCAAAATTGATTATCAATTCAATTTTTTTTCGTTTAAAAATTGGTATATGTTGATTTGTTTAATAGTTACTATTTAGAATGATTCCAAGGAATTGATTTTTCGAATTTTGTCAAAATTTATAAAAAGAATTCATTTGCAAATTATAATTATCTCAATCTCAATACTGATAATTATATAATTATCAGAGAATACATAATACATGTTTAAAATTTATTTTGTAATTTGAATTTTTTTTTAAATCGTTTTAAAATTTGAAATGCCTTATCTAAAATCTAACTCCACACCACAATTGGACTGCACTGAGTTTCATCTAATAATGACAAACTGATTACTTAACCATCATCAAATGGATTTCTTGTATCATATTAAAAAATTGTGTGACTCGTCAAATTCCAACGTGAACATATGCTCCACCACCTCACTCTTCACTGTCACTATCCTCAAATACCCAATAGAATCAACTCTACAAATCATTCAGCAAATAGTCAATCAACCCCATTAACAAATGCTCCAAATTTTCAATCTCATTTTGGTTTTCCTCCATTAAAACTTCCCACTCAAATTACACTACTCAATATCACTCTCCCACCTTCTCTCTCAGCCCCACCCATTTGTATGTATCTCCCTGAATCTCTCTGTCAATAGGATTTCTTAAAATTCCTTCTGGGTCTGTCTTAATTTTGTTCAATCAAACCTGAAAATCACAAATTTCTGCAGATTTCAGAGCTTAGGTTTTCATTTCACCAAACCCATTTGTGGGTTATCCTTTTAGTAGTTTTGTTTGTGAATTGAATTGGGTCAATTGGGTTCATTTACTTTCTGGGTTAGTTTTAATTTTGGTTACTAAAACTAGGAAATCAAATTCATATTTGAGTTTTTCAGTATGTTTTGTTTTCTCATAGCTTTTTGTTCTTACCATATGTGGGTTTTGCCTAACATAACATGTACTATTGTTTGGTTATTGTGTTTAGTTTCTTCATCATCATTGATGAGATTGTATTGAAGAATTTGAGATTTGATAATGCTAATGACAATCCTGCTGGTGAAACTTTGTGTCATTAGCATTGCTTTGGCTGTTCAAGGATCAGGTACCTTTATAATTTTCCCAATTCAATTAAAATTTGATCTATTATTAATTAGCCCATTTGATCATATTAGTAACTTTGAATTTGAATCAACAAATTAGTGATCTGGGTCAGTGAATTTCATCTCCTCGGTATGATCAGTGATGTCAAAAGTTTTCAAATGCTTAATTGCTGTAATCATAGTTTTCTTTAATTCATTCATATTTGATTGAAGGAATTATGCCATATCCAGTCATTCATTCATCGTTACTTCCAAAAACTAAGCGAAGGCATTATCCAGGTACAAATTGGCGAATGCTTATATGCATTAGGAGGAATTTGTAGTGTCCAGTTCTAACATAATGACTGCTTGGCAGGCTCTTCAGTTTCCCTGTCATATTCCCCCTCCCCTTCAACAGTGAGCCATGTTTCGCATGTTCCTTCACAATCTCCTATAGCTGCATCACCACATACCAAAAGTATGACATTCTCATTGTTCTTTGTCTCTTTGGACTTATTGAATTTAATCGTAAAATTCTCAAAGCATTTGTTTTCTGCTGATTATGTTTGCCAATGTAAGCTCCCTCGCTCCCTCCTAAGATTTCTTCACCTGAGTCATCACCAAAGATGCTCCCTCCTCCACCTTCTAACGAAGGTATAAACACAGTACATTCTCTGTTCTTAGTCCACATATATTATTCTTCATCGTTGCTAATTATACCTTTTTCTAGAATGTTCGGCAATCAGATGCACAGAACCATATACTAATACTCCTCTAGAATCACTGTGTGGCTGTGTCCGGCCCATGCAAATCGGACTGCACCTTAATGTTCCTCTATATTCTTTCTTCCCCTTTGTCTTGGAACTCGCTAAGGAAATTGCTGCCGGGGTTTCAATGAAACAAAGTCAAGTTCGAATTATTGGTGCCAATGCTGCTAACCAGCAACCAGAAAAGACGGTTGTCCTCATTGACTTGGTACCTGTGACAGACAAATTTGATAACACTAAAGCTTTTTTGACTTATGAGAAATTTTGGCATAACAGAGTTAAGTTAAATTCTTCATACTTTGGTGATTATGAAGTACTATACGTTCACTATCCAGGTATATATATTAACACGAGCAAAGTAAGTGTTTTGACCTTTTTTTGGGGAAATTTATAATGAACTATTGTTTGTATAGGTTTACCTTCATCTCCACCATTGGCACCATCTGGGATTACTATATTAGATAATGGACCCTTTTTTGTTGATGAAAGTAAACGAGTGCCAAAAAATCCCTTTGGAGTTGATTTGCCAAAGAGGCAAAAGAAAGACAGGATTCGTGGCAGCATCATTGCTATTATATCTTTGTCGGC
Organism: Francoa sonchifolia; assembly: GCA_036897585.1. NCBI lineage: Eukaryota > Viridiplantae > Streptophyta > Magnoliopsida > Geraniales > Francoaceae > Francoa > Francoa sonchifolia. The sequence goes on along the minus strand of JAYMTB010001836.1, from coordinate 22 downwards.
CTTTGTTGTTCTTCTTCTATGT
>JAYMTB010001835.1:0-10198 GCA_036897585.1 Francoa sonchifolia | reverse complement strand
GCACGATACTATGCAACTCTAGCTGATGCTGGAGTCATCCCATCACCACATTCTTCATCCTCTGAGCAACCACTTAGCAGCCACCAACACATCGATGCAAATGCTACTTGCACACAACTGATGACATTCAAAAAAGTGATCATACTCAAAACAGTGATGTATGTAAGATTTATAGTAACACTAGAATTCATGACGCATTGTTGGGTGTGGGTGACTACAAGAATTTAGGACTAGGATTTAGGAGGATATATTCGCTGCACAGATCTCTGGTTGTTTTTGGGCGTTCAGAGCTTGGCATATCAACAACTTTTTGTCATGTAAAAAACCCGTTTGCTCTTTCTGTGACAGTGAACAAAATGTCTCTAGGGTCTGTGACTACCAACATCGTTCAGCTTGTTTGTTCAGAGCTAAATGCCCTAAGAATTTGTCAGAAGGGACCTAGTGCTAACTGAAGATTGGAATGGGAAACCTATACCATGTTTTCATCATGGTTGGTTTAACCATTCCGCGATTGCAAATAAAATGCAAGGAATTTGAAGTGGACTCAAATATATGCAGTATACATAGTTATAATGAATAGAAAAGTATGAGCACATAATGTACTGGTTATGGTACATCTACGCTAAATTTAGTACTCAGTAGCGAGGAGTATTGACAAGAAATTTCTCTATCTATCTACATATACATATATATAGTCTGCAACCAAAAGCATTTGCAATCCACATTTTATACAATATCACAATCTTATTACATGTAACAAATGAAAGAAAAACAGCAGATGTACTATGATTTATTTATATAATTACCCACCAAGATACATCATTACACAATACGGAAAGGAAGCAATTCCTATTAGATAGCCAAAAACAGCATCACCTTCCATTGATCCTTTCTATAACAGTAATAAGGCCTTGAGTTCCAAGCTTCCCATCTCCATTAGCCACCATCCCGGAAAACATCTGCTTGCCCAATGCAGCACCAGGCAACACCATTACATTTTCATCCTCAGCAGCCTCCACCATATCCACACCCATCCCCATATCCTTCACCATATATTCAGCAAATCCACCTGGCCTAAAGTCCCTCTCAATCATTCTTTCCCCAAACAATTTCATCACCATCGACCCTGCTCCCCCGCCTTTCACAGCCTCCAGAAATAGCTTCACATCCAACCCGGCTCGTTCCGCAAACACCAACCCTTCACTCAGTCCTAACAAATTTGCTCCCACAGTTATCTGATTAGCAATCTTGCAACTTTGCCCACATCCTGCAACACCTACATAAGTAGCCTTTCCCATAACTTCAAACAAGGGCGCCAACCACTGCACCACCCCAGCATCACCACCAGCAAATATCGCCAACTTACCTTCTCTGGCACCAATGTCACCTCCGGACACCGGTGCATCCACAGCCCAACAACCCTTTTCCCGCGCTGCCGTGAAAATTTCACGAGCAAGTGCAGGATGGCTACTAGTCATATCAACAACAGCAGCATTAAAATTAAGGCCAGAAAGACTACCTTCCGTCTCTAAGACATTTGATCGAACATCTGATGGGTGTCCCACCATTGTAAATACAACGTCACTGGATCGAGCAACTTGGCAAGGAGAATTGGCGAGTTTTGCACCTTGGGATTGTAAAGCAAGAGATTTTGATGGAGTGCGGGCGTAGATGGTGAGGAAATAACCAGCAGAGAGGAGGCGAGAAGCCATGGCAGAACCCATGACGCCTATGCCGATCCAGCGGACGCGGGTCTTGGAGGGAGTAATGGGTATTGGGTAAGGAGTTTCCATGGGCAGTTGAGCAAGTGAAGAAGAAAAGACTCTGAAATGAAGTAGGAAATCCTAAATTGGAGAAAAAAGCTTGGATCAAGTTTTCTTCTGTAAACAATTTTTATTTTCACAATAATTTATGAAATTTTTTAACGACTTGTGATTTAATGATTTTTCGAAAATGTAGTGTATTTTTAAAAATCAGGGTGAGGGACAGAACTATCTCTTTTTTAGTACAAAAAGTACTACTAATTTGTTGCGAATAAACTCTCACAAACAAACTGATGCATGCACTCAATTACCTAAGAAAGCGATTGAGAATCGATTAATGATCGAACAATACTTGAATTCAACAACATGACGTTACAATACTTAACATCTACCTTGAAAGCTTAATGCATCCAACATACATCTAATACATGCCCTCTAAACATGAATTCAATCCCCTTAATTGGATCTCATAGTGTGATATTTATAGACCATAGCAACTATCAATGAACTAACTGAAAATTAACAACATTGACTTGGCTTGGTGTTGCAGCGCTTAAAACTGGTACCGCGGCGCTTAAGCCACTAGTGCCTGGCAGTGGCATTGGCGCCGCTGCGCTTGTGCCTCTGTTGCTTGGCGCCCGTGTCTCAGCCACTCTTCTTCAATTGGTCCATTTCATAACAATTCTCCACCTTGGGCCAATTGATACCTCTTGAAAACTTGTTGGATCATCCTGGCTGTCATTAGGTAACTCGAATCAAACTTAAACACTTTTTGAACTTGATTGATGTCACGGTTTTGGTGATCATATTCGCGGAATTGTCATCGGTGAATCTTTTTCACAATCACTTGACCATTTGAAATCAGATCTCGAATGAAGTGAAATCTGATATCAATATGCTTGGTCTTTTTATGAAAGCTTTGATTCCTCGTTAAGTGCACTGGACTTTGATTGTCGCACCAAATTATTACCTTATCCTGCATAATCCCAAATTTAATAGCTATCCCTCTCAACCACAATGTTGCCTTTGCAGCTTCAGTGTTTGTCATATACTCTGCTTCCGTAGTTGATAATGCAACTACCGATTTTAAGGATCTCTTCCAACTCAGAACATTCCCAAATAAAGAGAATACATACCCTGTCAAAGACCTCCTTTTGTCCAGATCTCCTGAGTAATCAGAGTCACAAAACCCTTCAATCTTCGATTCATGCACAAAAGATTTCTTATAGTGCAGTCCATAGGCTGTTGTGTCTTTCACATACCTCAACACCTATTTCACTGCCTCCCATTGTTTCCTTTCGGGGTCAAACATATATCGATTGATCATGCTTGCAACATATGTAAGATCAGGCCTTGTGCATACCATTGAATACATCAAACTGCCAACTGCATTTGCATATGGTATCTTCATCATTTCAGCTCTCTCTTCATCTATTTTTGGACACAGTTCACTTGAGAGCTTGAAGTGGTTTGCTAAGGGTGTTGAGACAGCCTTAGCATCGCTCATTGCATACATTTCAAGGACCCTTTTCAGGTATCCTCTTGAGACACAAATAGACTTGAGCATTGTTTGTTTCTCATGATCACCATCCCTAAAATATTTTTGGCACAACCAAGATCCTTCATTTCAAAGTCTGCATTCAGCTGGTCCTTCAACTTATGTATTTCAGCTTTATTTGTTGATGCAATCAGCATGTCATCAACATAAAGCAATAGAAATATCTCAATTCCTTTCTCAAGCCATTTGAGATACACACAAATGTCATACATGTTTCTATTGAACCATGTTTTCAGCATGAGTTCATCAAACCTAAGGTACCACATCATTGGTGCTTGCTTAAGTCCGTAAAGTGACCTTTTAAGGAAACACACCTTGTCATCCTTACCTTGGACAATAAAACCAGTAGGTTGAGTCATGTATATCCTCTCCTTTAGTGTGCCATGTAGAAATGTCGTCTTAACATCGAGTTGTTCCAATTCCATGTCAAACTGAGTGATTATTTACAGCAACACTCTAATTGAAGTGTCTCAATACCGGTGAGTAGATTTCATCATAATCTACTACTTCCCTTTGAGTGAAGCTCTTTGCAACTAGTCTTTCCTTGGTAACTGATTAGCAAAATATGTTTGCAACAAAATATCCGCAAGCGTACGGAGTCAAGTTTTAGTATAGCTTTTCAGCAAATACGGATATCGAATCCACAGGGATTGATTTAAAATAAAACTACTAAATTGCAATATACAAATCCTAATTCTAACTAGATGATAATGAATGAATTTGATATTTTTATATAATTGACATAAATTAAATAACACAAAAGTAAAGATGATCAATTGGGTAACTAATGAGAAGAAAACCTAGAGTACTGATTTCACCGAACAATTTACTATGAATCTCAGTTATCTTACTAATTCCAGTTCAGTCTTCCCTAAAGTCTAGGTCAAGAATGCTTATTCATTCTACCCCTTCCCTCGAGTGCCGAGTGAATCTGCCCTATATTAACTAACACGATATCTCTATCAGTATTAAATTAATAGGATGCATTGAGTTCTGTGATTCTCTTTAACGACTTCCTAAGAATTCTGTCACCTTTTGATGTATTCACTCTTTTTAGGTTGTGTTATCTAGGTCCTACCTAAGTTACCCCTCTCGTAGGATCAACCAAGATATGAGATCATTCTTTGGGTGATCAAATCAAAGAAAGCAATGAACACAAGATAATACAAACAGTTTATACTAGAAAACTTTATTCAAACTAGAATTGAATATTTTAATCCATATATCGAAATATGGTTACATCAACACTCTATAATGAGTGTTTAGTTCATAATAAAATAAAAGAAACAATCATTATGTTGAGAATTTGACAAAATTGAAAGACGAACAAGGAAGCGGCGAAGAAAAATAAAGGAATGAAGACATTTGGCACTGTGGCAGTGACCACAGCGCCGCGGCGCCCATCTATGGCGCCACGACGCCCAGTCTGTTTTCCAATCTGTTTTATCTGTTTCATCAGTTATTCTTTTGGGTGATGTTTTTGGCTATAAAAGGCACACCTTGTAAATAGAATAGGGGCTAAAAATCTATTTTTCTAAGGATTTTCTAAGAGGTTTATCTTAGAGGATTTGGTGAGCAATCTTGGAGACATTGTGTGTATCAATTGGGTTTTTATTTGAATACAATAAAGATTGTTCATGTTCATCTCTTGCTTACTTTTATTTATATTGTTCTTACATTTCTTCCATTATTCCTTCCGCGTGTGTGCGTGTATGATTGTGTTGTTGTACCGGTTTGTCTCTCATGACACATTAGTTAAGATAGACATAACTACAAGATAGAAGAAACCGTTGGAAATCCTCAATGGTGTGTCGTAGAACTTCTTCGAGTGTTCTTCGTCGTTCTCTCCTCGTAGCCTTCCCAAAAGATGATAAATTGTGTTTTCCATCTCTATATTTATAGGCACTAGGTCAAAGTCTTAGGTCTTGGGCCGAATTTGGCTTTGAAAACCCTAAATTTCCTTTTTCTCCTCGCATAAAATAAGTTTCCAAAATTACCGCCGGTTAAGGACAGATTTGGTGGCACAACGGTGCCATGGTGGCTTGACAATGGTTGAGGGGGTGGCGCCGCAACGCCTTGTTCTCAACTCATTTTGCTTTCCTCGTCATTTTTCCTTTTTTTGCTTCCTCTTTCGCTCAGCTATCAACTTGTCCTTAGTTTTCCTTGAATTCGTACCAAATTTAATGACTTTTTCTCATATTCTATGATCTATGACAAAATCACAAAACTTACATTAAATACCTAAAAGTTTCGAGAATCTATAACATAATAAGTATGAAAATGTACCTAGAAATCATACAAATTTGCCCACAATCTGTAACCCCTGGTATGCCTTCCTTAGTCTTGTAAATCCACTTGCAGCCCACAAGTTTTTGATTTTGTGGTTTGTCAACTAAGGTCCAGGTTTGATTCTTTTCAAGGCTTGTCATTTCCTCTTCCATGGCAACAATCCATTTGACGTTGTGCTTGTCTTTCAATGCTTCTTTGTAGCTGGCTGGTTCTGCATTTCCATTTTCACCAGCTACATTCAATGCGTAGGAAATTAGCTCTTCATATCCATATCTTGAAGGTGGATTGAATTGTCTCCTTGTTCTATCTCGCACTAGTTGATATCCCTGCACTTCTTCTCCACCATCTTGTGCATCAATGATAGGCTCTTCACTCAAGTTTTTTGCTTGTTGAGTGGCCTGCATTGTAGTTGTAGAGACTATCAACTCCACCTTCAACTATACAATATGAAGAAAACACGAATTAAGAACCATAAATCTCGATATTTGACAACATATTAAGCATAAAGAGCATCTAGAAAATATACTAAATATCAACGCATCAATACTCGCTCCTAAATCACAAAGAGCCTTCCCAAAATATTGACTTCCTATTGAGCATGGAAATGTAAAACTAACTGGGTCCTTCAATTTCGGAGGAGTTTGTTCTGCAAGATCGCACTATACTCCTCAGTTAGAGCAACTGTCTCAAATTCTCCCAACCTACACTTTTTTGTAATGAGGTCTTTCATGAACTTAGCATAGCTAGGCATATGCTCCAAGGCTCCAACTAATGGAATATTGATATGGAGTTGCATCAAAACTTCAAGAAATTTTCGGAACTGATCAACTTGTTGCTGTTTTTGAAATCTTTAACATAAAGGAGGTGGTGGGTTGACAATTTGCTGTTCTACCGGACTTTTCTGTAGCAATGTTGTAACATCCTGTTTTTCAGCAAGGTTTTGTTTCTCTTGATCTTTCACTCTTGCTTCCTTCTCCCCTTCACTTTGGATCTAAGAGGGTTCTTTTCTATTGCTAGTCCTTTCACTAGGTTGTTCTAACTCCTTTCCACTCCTCAAGGTAATTGTCTTGCAATGTTCTTTGCCTTGTGATAGTGAGCAAATACGTACCGATTTTAGATACCTTTTCATGCTTATTTTGATGCTAATTCTCAAGATTTTAGATATTTAATTTGGGTTTTTATTTTTTTGTGTTAGATCATATAAAATAGAGAAATTCATCAAATTCAGCATGATATTCAGCATGAATCACTTCGAAAGAAAAATGCAGGAAAAATGGAGGAGTGGACTGAAACTCAGCACCGCGGCACCACCTGCTAGAATCTTGGTAGCTGAAGCTCAGCACCGCGGCGCTGCCTATGGGCACCGTGGCACCTGAAAGTGAGCAAATATGTACCAATTTTTAATACCTTTTCCTGCTTATTTGATGTTAATCCGTGAGATTTTAGATAAATTATGTATGTTTTTATGTCAGCTCATGAAAATGCGGAAAAATGTGTCTTAAGACGGCAATTATTGAGAAGAATTGAAGAAAGTTGATAAAGAGGAGAAGACACGAGTGTTTGGAGGAAAAACAGAGAAAAAAAAAAGCTTTAGAACTGAGACTCAGCGCCGCGGTGCCACCTGAAGCACGATGGGACTGAACAACCAGCACCATAGCGCTGCCCATGGGCGCCGCAGCGCTGCACATGGCGCTGCCTCGTGTCAACCAAGGAGTTTTTTTTGGAAATTAGGGTTTTGGGACTCCAAACCTCCACGGGCCTTGGGCCCATGCCACCTACTCTATAAATAGAGGTTTTATTAACACAATTAAGGATCTTTGGAAGATTGGAGAGCCGGCACGAAGACCAAGTAGGCAAGGAAGATTAGTGGATTCAAAGAAGGAGAGAATCGTCTAATGTTGAACATGTTTAACTTGGTTTTCAATTTATTGAATATGAACTAAATTCTTGTTATCTAGAGATTAATGTAACCTTTCTATAATATATGAATTAAAGAGTTGATTATAATAATTCTCTTTGCTCAACGGGGACTTTAGTTATATGCACAGATTGTTGAATCAGAAACCTAAGATTAGGCACTACACTAAGTGTAATCTTAGGTTTGATCATACATAACTAAAGCATAAGGCACAGTGAAGACATCTATGATGTCGCTGGTCTTGTGAAGTCTACGTAAGGAATCACAGAAGCAATTTCGTCCTTAACCGATAATTTCAAACAAACTTGGGTGGTATAAAGGATAGATTCATCTACCTCTCTGAGGGGGCCTGATTGACACATAGAGATTTCAGTTAGGAGAAAACTTATTTATCATAGATTATCAAAATAGTAAAATCAAGACTCTAGATATCCTTCATCATAACTTTCTATCTTCATTAGACTTTTCAATATCCATTGATCACTATCTTATTAGTTTTTATAAAATTAAAATTCCCAATTCATCAGTCTAGGTAAATTAGGGTTTCTTTAGTACAATTGTTAATAGGTTCAATACAATCCATGTGGGTTCGACATCCGATCTTAAAATCCTAAGACTTGACCCGTATACTTGCGGTTAAAATGTTGCATTCATTATTTCATGCATCAAGTTTTTGGCGCTGCTGCCGGGGATTGATTGTTTATAAATTCTATTAAATTTTTTATTTTGATTTAATTCCTACTTTTAGTTTAGGCTAATTTTAATTTTTTACTACTATTCATCATTCTTGTTTCAATTCATGCAATTTGATCCAGAAATTGAGAGAACGCTTAGAAAAATCCAAGCACAAAAAAGAGCTAAAACAATGGAAAATAATGAAGCAGTTTATAACAAAGGCCAATCAGAAGTTATGGACTGCCGAATGTGAATTACTATTCATCTAGGATTGTGAATTCGGCAATAGAAAACCATAAATTTGAGCTTAAACTGGCGTTGATCAACATGGTACAGCAGAACCAGTTTGGGGTTTCAGCCATAGAAGATCCGAACGTTCACCTCGCTACTTTATTGGAAATCAGTTCACTGTGAGGATTAATGGTGTACCAGATGACGCGATTAAACTGCGCTTATTCCCGTATTCTCAAAGGGACAAGGCGCGAGGATGGTTCAATTGTTACAGCCTGGTTCGATACATACTTGGGAAGAGATGGCACAAAAATTCTTGATAAAATTCTTCCCACCATCTGAGGTAGCCCAATTGAGGAAGGAAATAGGGCAGTTTCGACATCATGACTTCGAACCTTTCTATGAAGCTTGGGAGAGGTTTAAGGATTTATTACGTAGGTGTCCATAGCATGGATACCAAAGTTGGAGGCAAGTCGAACTGTTCTATAATCGAATCAATGGGCAGACCAGGACAATTATTGATGCAGCAGCAGCAGGAGCAATAATAGCAAAGAGTGCAAACGAGGGTTTCTCACTCTTAGATGAGATGGCTATAAATGGATTCCAATGGGGGATTGATCTAGCATCCTCTCGAAAGGTGGCAGGTATTCATGATCTTGATTCTACTAATCCTTATCCTGCACAGATGGTAGCCATGCAATGCCAGATTCAAATGCTAATTGCCCAACAAAACAATAAGCCTTGAAATGAGTTAGTAGGTACAGCATCAATGGCTAATAGTTGGTACGGACTGAAAAGTTAATAGGCAAATTATGTGAACAACAGGAATTTCAATTACCGAGGAAACAATTTTTGGAATTACTATCACCCAGATTTGCGCAACCACGAGAACCTGTCTTATGGTAATAACATGAATACTATTTAGCCACCTCGTAATTTTGGCAATAATCAGAAGGCGGAAGGAAGAAACCTGCCTTTGAAGAACGAGTTGAAGGTTACATAGAGTTGACTGATCAGAAGTTCAAGAGGAATATAGACCAACTGGATAACATTGACTTACAATTATCTACTATGGGAGCCACTATGAAAAATCTGGAGACTGCCGTGGGACAGCTGGCATCAACAATTAGAAGCCTCTAGAATGAGCAAAAAGAGCAAAAAGGAAAGTTCCCTAGTGATACTGAACTCAATCTGGTCCAACAAGTTAAAGCCATTTTTATACAGAACAATGAAGAAGTAGAATATCCAACAGAGGAGGACATCGAACCGACACAAGTCGCAAGTGAACAATTGGAATCACACATCGACACAGTGAAACTTACAAGAGATTGCAGCAAAATAGTGCAGAAAAATATAGCTCCCAAACAAAAGGATCCAGGTAGTTTCACTATTCCCTGTGCAATTCGTGAATTTTATTTGGAAGCTTTGTGTGATTTAGGTTCAAGTATCAATATGATGTCACTTTCTATCTACAACAAATTGAAGTTGCAAGAGGTAAATACTATAACTATTAGAATTAAACTAGAGGAAATATATGTTTCAAGTAGAAGGACTTTTTTATGCAGTTGACTTTTTTTGTTTTGGATATGAAAAAAGATGATGAGATACCTTTAATTTTTGGGCGACCCTTCTTAGCTACAAGTAAAGCCCTTATAGATGTTGGTAAGAGCCAATTAACCTTGAGAAGTGATAGTGAGCAAGAATATACCATTTTTAATACCTCATTATGCTTAATTAAATGTTAAATCCTTGAGATTTTTAGTA